>APFE030100385.1:81942-113401 GCA_000404065.3 Pinus taeda
GAAATTGAATTTTTTTATTTTTAATTAATATTTTAGACATTAAACCGTTACTTCACTAATCCTATTTAAAAATAAAAAAGCATATATCGATAAAATATTATATGTAATTCTAATTCTAACATCGCACCAGTAACATATTAAAGAAAAAAGAGTAATGTTAGGGACTGTTTTCCACAACCCCGCGATAGTCTATTTGGGTTCCGGTGTCCAATGGAATTTCAGGCAGCTATTTTGATCTTTTTTTCTTTGTTTGTGTTGGCCCGGATCGCGAATTATAGCCCTCCCGGTACCGTTGTTGAATGTTCTGATGGATCTAGAAACTGCATGGTTTCGAATGCTTATGGTGTGTTTCCTGACAGAAGTAACTGCAATGTTGCCCAAGTCGTGTATCCTTCCACCGAAGATGAGCTTCTGGCCTCCGTTGCCAAAGCAGTTCAGAAAAACCAGAAGATGAGAGCCGTGACGCGCTACGCCCATAGTATTCCCAAGCTGGTATGTCCCGGGGGAGATTCCGGTCTCATTATCAGCACTCTCCATCTAGAGCATGTTGTATCTGTGGATAAGCCCAGCATGAGGATGACGTTCCAGAGCGGTATAACCCTAAAAAGAACTAATTGATGCTGCCGCCTGTAATATTCCTCTGGTAAATAACCAAATGTAAAATCAAAAGTTAGGAATCAGTTAGTAAACTGATTCTTGATTTTCGTGAAACTGAATGAGGGGAAATCACGTCCAGGTTCATGGCATCTCTAACCGGCCGCTCACACTTGTCGCAGCTCCTTGGTCAGGAAAATTCTTTCGCTAGAAGAGGAGGAACGCATATATCTTTGGGATAACCACTTAAGTCCCGGGGGACCTAAATGCTTTTAGGCATAATCACGTCTCCCATCTACATTTCCAAGGTTTATACTCTCAATTCAATTTGGGGCCGAAGGATTAGTCTTCGGACAGTTGCCTTGAATGTCTCTGAATTTATGTTCTCTGGCCTGGAAATGAGAACATAAGGTCATTGATTTCTTATGGTCACTGATACAAGATTGGTAAGGAGGACCAGCGTCTACTGCGCGTACGTTCTTTAGCACTGGAAAAGTTCTAGACGTTGTTATTCCGCACTTAAAAGGACTGCAAAAACAAAGGAAATGACGGTTGGAGCCGAGTCTTTGCCATTGTTTGAACAAATCTGACTCTAAACCGCTCTGTTCAACAGGGCAACGTGTCCTCTTCTTCTACTCAACCAAAGTCGAATGGTTCTTGAAACTATGGTTCTTAGTTTATGTGCGAATGGTTCTTTAAACTATGGTTCTTAGTTTATTTGCACAAAAAGATAGGGTTAATAATTTCCATCTTCG
This sequence comes from Pinus taeda, assembly GCA_000404065.3. Lineage (NCBI taxonomy): Eukaryota > Viridiplantae > Streptophyta > Pinopsida > Pinales > Pinaceae > Pinus > Pinus taeda. The sequence continues at coordinate 83,292 of APFE030100385.1, forward strand.
TTAAAGTAAATTTTTTATTTAGATGCACAGTATAGTTTCGTTATGATTGCCAGGTATTGTAAGTTTCCATGTATTAAAATATTGTAGGAATATAAGTCCTCTCCGGAATCTTTGTTACTTAAGTTTAGGCACATAACCCAGTAATTTGTGATTGCTTGAGAGTATTAAAAGTTAAGTAGCTTCATTATTCTTTGGAACAAATTACACGAGGGTTTTGCTAAGCACGTAATAAATGGTGAGACATGTAAATTTCTTAGGGACATAGTATGAAAAATGGACAAGTTTTATTGAATAAAATATGTAGAGTGCTTCTAGACACATAGTTAATCATTACCAACTTTCTTAAAAAAAAAGTAGGTTTTATATATACATAAATAATAGTCATTAGGATAGTTTTTTTAGAAAAAAAAAATGTACCAACTTTCTTAAAGAAAAAGTAGGTTTTATATATACATAAATAATAGTCATTAGGATAGTTTTTTTAGAAAAAAAAAATGTGCATATTTCAGGTATGAAAATAGTGGCTTTATGAGAGATATCTTGAAAAAAATTGAGATTCTTTTCTTGAAAGACACATATGAATAGTGTTCATACAAGAACCAGAATCCATACTTGTTTTATGAAAAGATTATGTGCTTTGAAGTAAAAGTAATTGTGTTAGAAAAAACACATGTTGCATGCAAAAAATGGTAGCTATTGTGACATTGAAAATATGATTTGTGTGTACATAGAGAAAGTGATTATATTAAATTTTTTGAAAATAATGATCTCTTGAAAAAATTATCTTGTTAGATGAGTTATGTCTATTTCTTGATTTTGGTGCATAAAAGGGTAAGTTAACCTTGTTATTGTATCTTGATTTTTATGCATAAAGATAGATATCTATAATAATTTCTTGAAAAGGAAGCATGAGAAACCTACATATAGGAAGATAGAAAAATGAGGTAATAATGACTTTCTTTAAGAAAGAAGTATGTAATTGTTTACATGAAATGTGTTGCAGGAGCATCAAAGGCGTTTTTTTGTATTTTGTAAATATGTTAAAAGGAGGCGTGACAATTTGTAATATTTTATTAATTAATAGGAGAAGGTGAGGATTTTTGTAAATATCTTTTTATTTAATAAAAGGATATGAGGGAATTTAATTAGTTGCAGGATTTTAGGGATAAAGACCTAACCTTTGGGGATGTTGAGAGATTTAGGGGTTTGTTGAGGAATTGAAGGGATTGAGACCTTTGGGGATGTTGAGAGATTTAGGGGTTTGTTGAGGAATTGAAGGGATTGAGCATTTAATTAAATGATTTTTTTAAATTGTATAAATAGGAGGCGTTCTAGAGAGAAAAAGATATTGAGATTGGAAGAGGGTGTGAGATTAAGAGTAGGTGCAAGGCATTGTAAAGGGCCGCATAATTGAAATATCTGGCCAGCAGAAGTTTGTAAGTCATTGTTTTTGTTATGAGTGAGAAATCATTGTTGAATTAATGAAGAAATGATTGATGGAATTGAAATCACATTTATTTGTGTGAAAACTGTTATGCAAACCATTAAGGGTAAAATGACATTGAAATCTCTATTTGCAAATTAATAGGGCGTCGTTCTTAGTGAAAATTTTAGTTGGAAGTCGATTTTAATATAGGGCGTCGTTCTTAGTGAAAATTTTAGTTGGAAGTCGATTTTAATGGGTATGTAAGAGCGCAGACTTGAAATGAATTGCAACATTTATGAAATTCTATTTCACATCTTTTGTACTGCTATAATGAGTAATAGTAGATATGTTTTGAAGAATGCACGAGTAATAGTAGATATGTTTTGAAGAATGCACAATGCCAGATCTAAATCAGGAGTAGACTTTCATATCTGTTGTGAATTGTGTAAGCGCTACAAGCAGGATCGATTTCACTTATTAATGATGTAAATCAGGTTGACAATTGAATGGTATGAATAGCATAATGATTTAACATGCTATGTGGGGTTAATTGCCAGCAATGGAGGAAAAGTGAGCGGCCTTCATCATGAAGTAGAAGTTTTATTTAGTTTTAATAACAAATGTCCAAAATTTGTGATTGTATTTGGTCATAATTGTATGAATAGACTCAACTGTAATTGTGTTAAACATAAGGGAAAGAAATCGATTTAAGTCAAATTGTATAATCCATGTTTTAAAACTGATGAAACGCTGGTCAATGGAAAGTTGTGAAGACTGATCATTACCTAAGTTGAGCTTGAATTAAAATCCAGTTAATTTATGAAGTCACAGGACGCGCAGATTGAGTGAATGACAGTTAAATAATGATGTTATTTAAGTGATTGGAAGGTGTGCAGGTGCGCTGAACAGAAGTTGAGGAAACATTGAGTTTGGAAGGATCGACTTCAGATTTTGTATCGAGCCGAATGTGAATTCGTAAAGAAGACCATTCCATAATCTGGTCAGAACCATGTTGCGATGGTTGATTGGAAAGGTATATTAATTATTTGAGCAGATTGTTGGAATTTCATCATGGTTGGACGCTAATTGTGAGCGTAGCATTTGCTGTAAGCCTGGCATTTGAATTGGAAACGTTGATAAACCAGTAATCAACCCGTATTGTGTGTTGAGCAAAGGATAGATGGCATTGTAATTTTGATTGATTAAATAATGTCCATATTATTTAAAAAGATAAAGGCGCATAGGAACAATGAACCCCAAGTCGATTCTTGGGATTTGGGTGATTGGTGATGTTTGAAATTATTAGTTAGACGGAAGGTAATGAATTCTGGAACGCTTAATTTCAAAAAAATCTCATTGATATGTGATTCATAAAATCGATATGTGTGCACGTTGAGTAATAGCAAATTCTTTTAATTCAATCACATATAAACGAGAAGTTACAGGTTTTTTTATGGAAGCATGCAAATGTTTGGTTGGATTGGAAGTATTTGTCTATGATGTAGAGTAGAAAACTTCCCACATACAATAGTTGATTTTTGTTCATAATCATAAAATCACAAGATTGATTTATAGACAGGTGTTGGGATTTTAAACCTAGTTTTAAAATTTATGGTGGATAGTCAAAAGTCCTTCGTAAAAGTTCTAATGCAGTTTGGGTTTAAATGCATGAAAGAAGAATGGTTAAGTCATGGGAATAAACTTATGTTGAAGGATTCCGCATTATAATGGTATTGTATGAGTTTGCAACTATTGAAGTTTTTGATTTGAGAAAAAAGCTGAGATGAATGTTGATATACACAGATGTTAATGATCCTGGGTATTGCAGGCCTAGCCTGCGTCATTTGGTATCAGAGCTTGGCTCTGTTGAAATGAAGAATGTTTGCTTTTCTAAATGAGGACAAGAAGGTTGTTGAACTGAAATGTATTTTTGAATGCATGATGAATGATGAAGATCAGATTGCAAGTGAACAGAATGCAGGCAAAGGAGATCAGATTCTAATCTGACAGTCAAGCAACCAGAATGCAACTGAATGAAGGAAGAATCGTGGAGGTATTGGTTTGTTTAATTTTGAATTGGGTTTTACTGACAAGAAACAGATTGAGGATTGATGGTTGCAGCAAAGAAGAAACTCAGCAAAGAAGGAATTATTGCTAACAGCTGAAGTTTGCCGAATAAAGCCAAAAGATTGGAAGAGAGGATCAAATTTTAAAATCTGATTGACAGTGGTTGAATATCGAGAATTTGTGCAGAAGAAGCATAAATATTTGCTGAACAGATTTGCAGGAGTGATGAGATTCTGAAGGTAAATGAAGTGCAGGTAAATGGAAGGACTGGAAGGACAAGATCAGATGAGATCTTGGAGGTAAGATGATATGGTTTTATTTGGATTTGGAGAATATAATATTGTAGCCTTTGCATTGAAATATTACTGCAACTCCCAAAAGGAAATTTCTAACAGATAAAGGAAGCTAGTGAAAGTTTCTAGGTAAAAGCATAGAGGTGGCAGAACCCTGAGGAATTCCAATGGAGATTGGAAAAGGAGGACAATTGTGTTCTTAGAACATGCAGATGAGTTGAAGCCTACGAAGAGCAAAGAGAAGTTCTCAAAGGAGGTTCCAGAGATAGAACCAATTTCTTGAGTGAGGAGAGCTTGGTGAGGTAAGTGGCGGCAGGACAGGACTTGCTGCTGAAGAGGCTTTAGTGCAACTCATAATAAAGTGAGTAAGGAACTCATAGAGATGGAAAGGATGATGACTAGTGACAGTCGTAACAAAGGTTCTGAAATAAATCACAGTAGAGGACAAAAGGAGAAGGGTGCCAAGGCAGTTGGCATACACAGACAGTTAAGCAAAGAGGAATATGAAAGGGAGAAGGTTGAGATAGCAGTTCATCTTGAGGTGTTAGTGGAGATGTTGCAAATAAATGAGGAAGACTAGAAGCATGGTTATGTCATGAGAAAGAAGCTCAAAATGGCATAGGCTACAAGAGAAGTGGAATCATCAGGTAAATATGCAAATGATAAAGGAACTAAGGGAACTTGAATAGGTTATTGATGCCAGACAGAGAATAGAGAAGCTCGAAACTGTTGAACTACAGCAAAAGGAAGATGCTGAAGAAGATGTTGAAGTTTCGATATGTTACCCAGAGAGTGGACCATTACTTTTTGAAAGTGATGACGAGCTAGAGGAGTTGAATCATATGAATGATTCAAAGCAGCCCGAAGACTTGATGACTGAAGCATCAAATAATATCGTAAGGTCTTGTGATTTTAAAACTAATGATTTGTGTGTGATTGCAGGTTTGGAAGAAGAGGAAGAACATCTGCTGAAGGATGTTAAGGAAGATTTAGGAGAAGAAAGGGCATGTGAGGAAATGGAAGATCGTGTAAAATTTCCAAAGTCCACTCCAAGTAAAATCATTGAGTTATATAAAGAATTGGACTTTAGGAAATTGGAAGAACAGAGGATGAATGTCCAGGATAAGAAGGATGGAAAAGTAGTTGTCATAAAAGAAATTGCAGATGATGAGCAAAGGAATGTTGTAGAGGGACAGGAAGTTAGGGAGGCCGCAACATTCATAGTGACATCTAGAGCAACATGTGATGCAAGCAAGAATGAGAATTCAACAATCAAGGGATGGAAACAATCAGCAAACAGAGGATATACTGGACAGAGAAATGGAGTTGATAAGGAGGTTAATGATAAAAACATCTCAGAGAAAGAAAACCGAAAGAAAGAAAAGGAGCAACAACAAGAGAATGACAGTGAAAGATTACAAGAGCAGAGCAAGTGGAGTATTACAGCACAAAATATGGAAACCTGGAAGACAACAACAGATAACAACAACAGTGAAGCAATTGACAAGCAAGGAAAGATTACAAAACAAAATTTGGGATCCAGGAAGAAATATCGAGACTTATGACCTGGTGGTCATGAATTTTCTTACATGGGGAGTCTGATGCAGGAGCATCAAGGGCGTTTTTTTTTTATTTTGTAAATATGTTAAAAGGGGGTGTTATAATTTGTAATATTTTATTAATTAATAGGAGAAAGTGAGGATTTTTGTAAATATCTTTTTATTTAATAAAAGGATATGAGGGAATTTAATTAGTTGAAGGATTTTAGGGATAAAGACCTAACCTTTGGGGATGTTGAGAGATTTAGGGGTTTGTTGAGGAAGTGATGGGATTGAGCATTTAATTAAATGATTTTTTTAAATTGTATAAATAGGAGGGGTTCTGGAGAGAAAGAGATATTGAGATTGGAAGAGGGTGTCAGATTGAGAGTAGGTTTGAACAACAAGGCATTGTAGAGGGCCACATAATTGAAATATCTGGCCAGCAGAACTTTGTCAGTCATTGTTTTTGTTTCAGATTATATACATTGGTTGAGTGAGAAATTGTTTATTTGTTTCCTGAAATTCATGGCATTGTTGAACTAATGATTGTTGAACTAATGAAGAAATGATTGATGGACTTGAAATCACATTTATTTGTGTGAAAACTATTATGCAAACCATTAATGGTAAAATGACATTGAAATCTTTGTTTGCAAATTAATAGGGCGCCGTTCTCAGTGAAAATTTTAGTTGGAAGTTGATTTTAATGGGTATGTAAGAGCGCAGACTTGAAATGAAACAGTGGCAGCAATTGCAACATTTATGAAATTTGATTTCACATCTTTTGTACTTCTATAATGAGTAATAGTAGATATGTTTTAAAGAATGCACAATGCCAGATCTAAATCAGGAGTAGAGACTTTCATATGTGTTGTGAATTGTGTAAGTGCTACAAGAAGGATTGGTTTCACTTATTAATGTTGTAAATTAGGTTGACAACTGAATGGTATGAACAGCGTAATGATTTAACATGTTATGTGGTGTTAATTGCCAGCAATGGAGGAAAAGTGAGTGGCGAGCTGCTTCATCATGAAGTAGAAGTTCTATTTAGTTTTAATGACAAATGTCCAAAATTTGTGATTGTATTCGGTCATAATTGTATGAATAGACTCAACTGTAATTGTGTTAAACATAAGGGAAAGAAATCGATTTAAGTCAAACTGTATAATCGATGTTTTAAAACTGATGGAATGATGTGAAGACTGATCATTACCTAAGCTGCGATTGAATTAAAATCCAGTTAATTTATGAAGTCATAGGATGCACAGATTGAGTGAATGATAGTTAAATAATGAGGTTATTTAAGTGATTGGAAGGTGTGCAGGTGCGCTGAACAGAAGTTGAGGAAACACTAAGTTTGGAAGGATCGACTTCAGATTTTGTATCGAGCCGAATGTGAATTCGTAAAGAAGACCATTCCATAATCTTGTCAGAACCATGTTGCGATGGTCGATTGGGAAGGTATATTAATTATTTGAGCAGATTGTTGGAATTTCATCATGGTTGGACGCTAATTGTGAGCGTAGCATTTGCTGTAAGCCTGGCATTTGAATTGGAAACGTTGATAAACCAGTAATGAACCGGTATTGTGTGTTGAGCAAAGGATGGATGGCATTGTAATTTTGATTGATTAAATAATCTCCATCTTGTTTAAAAAGATAAAGGCGCACAGGAACAATGAACCCCAAGTCGATTCTTGGCATTTGGGTGATTTGTGATGTTTGAAATTATTAGTTAGATGGGAGGTAATGAATTCTGGAATGCTAATATTCTGACATTAATTTCAAACAAATCTCATTGATATGTGATTCATAAAATCGATATGTGTGCACGTTGAGTAATAGCACATTATTTTAATTCAATCACATATAAACGAGAAGTTACGGGTTTTATTTATGGAAGCATGCAAATGTTTGGTTGGATTGGAAGTATTTGTCAATGATGTAGAGTAGAAAACTTCCCACATACAATAGTTGATTTGGGTTCATAATCATAAAATCACAAGAATTAGTTTTAGACAAGTGTTGGGATTTTAAACCTAGTTTTAAAATTTATGGTGGATAGTCAAAAGTCCTTCGTAAAAGTTCTAATGCAGTTTGGGTTTAAATGCATGAAAGAAGAATGGTTGAGTAATGGGAATAAACTTATGTTGAAGGCTTCCGCATTATAATGGTATTGTATGAGTTTGCAACTATTGAAGTTTTTGATTTGAGAAAAAAGCTAAGATGAACGTTGATATACACAGATGTTAATGATCCTGGGTATTGCAGGCCTAGCCTGTGTCAAAATGTTGATAGAATTATAGAAAATGGAATATGTGTTGCATAGATTAAAGGAGGGCTATTATGATAAGCTATTGGATAAGTAAAGAATAGTCATTGTATTATAGAGATATGTTCTTTGTATGGACAAAAGAACTATTGAGCCATATTTCTTTAGGAAAGTGATATGTGATTACTTTTATGCTAACATAACTATTACCTTAGTTTCTTGTTCAATGAGATAAGTATGCACACGAGATTTGTGTTAAATTTCATTACAAATGATATAATTCACATGCGGGAAGAGACAACAAGTTGTGTAGATTTCTTTACATATTTGCATGCACCAAAAGTAATAGCTAAAGGACTAGTTCTTTTGATAAAGTTTATGTAAGAAGATTATAAGTGATGTTTTAGTTAGTCCCTTCAAAGGAATTCCTTAATGTTTTTTTCGTCTAAGAATGTGTGCTTATGTGAAGGGAAGTATTAGTTAAATATGCTTATTTATAACTGTAATCATGATATCAATGTGGTTAATGAAAACATTGGCAGGAAAAGTTGGAATTACTTAAGCAAAGTATAGATTATATTTAACATTGTGGTAGGATAAGAATTAATTGGTCCATGCAAATGAGTACGAGTTTTGGGATCATACATTGATAGAACAACCATGCCACAAGGATGTAGCAAGTGGCAATATGTGGGTAAAGGGTTTCATAGAAAATGTAATAACTTTTAGCTAGTTATGAGACGTTTTAATAATATTTCATTGTAATATTCTGTACAAATTGATAAGGGATGGAATCCCTTATAAGCCATTGAGTGAGGGGTGAAAACCCTTATAAGCCATTGAGTGAGGGGTGAAAACTCTCACGAGAATTTAATAATAAGATTTAATGTTTACTGGTTTTCGCCCTACGGGGTTTCCAGGGTATATCGGTGTTCAATAATGTGATTGCTTATTGTGTCAGTTTGATGATGTTGAATCCTTGATGATGATGATTCTTTATTTGATGTGATAATTATAATGTTCAAATAAGTTATTAATTAATATGGTTAAGGAAATTATGAAATGGATGCAAGGTTCATGAGACAGTTTATGTTATTACACTACAGTATTGGTTGTTAATGATTATGCAACTTACTGTCATCTATTGCAATTCACTTCATGTACTAATGAAAATTATATCTAATGGATAATTACTTGTGGTAATTTGTCTAAAAAATGATAACTCCTTGCTTTTACATGTGAAGTTACCGGGGTATGCTACAAGTGGTATCAGAGAAGTTACCAGGGTATGCTACAAGTGGTATCAGAGCTAAAGGTTGCAGCACTAGTGCCTCTGGGAATTAGTAAGCAGAAAAGAAATTAAAGTATGCCACCAATGGGAATTAACTCAAGTATGAGATTAACAATCTACATATTGATTTCTGTAGTACACTACTTTCGACATGATATGTGTGAATCATGTTTATCACTGCTTTGGGTAGTAAGTAATAAAGTTTGCTACATAAGTAATAAAGTTTGCTACATAACTATGTTCATGACATTGGATTCTTGATGAAGATAAAAGACAATAAAATTTTTGTCACACTTATGAACAATATTGAACACTCATTAAGGAAAGTAACAATCAACTACCAACTTTTGCCTGCAAATATGGCAATAATAATGATGCATTGAATGAACATGATTAAAGTTACAATGAAATAATTTTAATGAGTCAATGCAACAATGTAAAATATGGGGAACATCCTTGAATAGGATGACATAGTGTTTTAAAAGGACATTAGAAGAACCCCTTTAGACATTGAAAATATACAATGAGTCAAGTAGGGAGACTTGATTATAATAACTAATTTTTGACTAATTTTGCCATCGTTTCATTAATATGATTGGTAGTTATGATTGGTTAGTGTTGTATGACTAACAAACTTATGTGCATGAATTGAATTTGATTTAAGCTTATCACAGTTCGCAAACAAGTGATTATGGTAGTTACTTCATGTATCGGTTTGTTGATGGAAATACAATGTGGGGAAATTGGAAAATGTTTAGATTGTTACTTCAACTATCATTGGTATTTACCAATGTTTTAAAATTTGGATGAATCGAATCCGAAACAGCCGAGTTGATCCGAGTCATTGAAGAATTTTATGACCCGGCAGAAAAACCAGTTCGGGAGGCCGAGTCATGACTAACTCGGCTGAGTTATTGCATGACTTGGCCAACTAGGCCATTTCCACATCTACTCGGCCGAGTCATTAAATCCGGCCAGTCACCCAAAAAAACAACGATTTTTCTATTTTTTTTTACTTTTTAACATTTAGCTGATTTTTGGGGACTCCAAGGTGTTTTCTAAATTGGTTAAGTGCTATTTGGGGTCCATTCCCCTCTCCTAGTATTGATATAATATTCAAATTTCATGGTAATGTTAAATTCTTAAAGTAAAAGTGACATTCTCCTTAATCTTCATTTTCATCCTTTTACTTAAATTTTTAACATTACCATGAAATGACTCGGGATGTTTGAGAGTGGTTCGAGCCTCATTGGATTTCATATGGAGAAAGTAGAATTTTATATTTCATTCAAAATCAAACAGACTTATCAGATTTTCAAGATTTCAAGATTGGAGGATTGCAATGTTTCCATTGAATTTTGTCATGTATTAGGGTATGGAACTCATATTTAATCAAGAGCACCAATCCCTCCATGTACCTTGATGTTAGTGACATTGGTTGTCGAACTCCTCCGAGATTCGCTCCCAAACCAGGAGCTTCTGAAAATGTCGCTCCAGCTCCCTTTTTTGCTCTCGCTCCCCACTTTCGCTCCCACTCCCAAGTAACACTGAGCCAGATGATGTTGGCAACTCTAGCAATAGCCAGTAGTACTGGTCACGGACTTTTGTTGTAGAGGCCATTTATAGCCTCCTTAGTTATGTGTTTTTGTTTTGATCTCTATAGCATCATCATGTATGTATTAGACAGTGCACTAGGTGCCATTTTGATATAATGGATATATTCATGAGCCTACTTTGATCATATGTTGTCTTCTATCTATATTCTAATGTTGTGGGTTTGGAAACATGAATGAAAATCTTTAAAATTATGTGTTTTTATAAAAAATAGATATTTAATGTATTTTTTACAATGACCGAGTCATTGAAATCGAGCCAGCCGAGTTGATACCGAGTCGAAGTCGGAGTCGGAATCGACCCTCGGCCGAGTCGGAGTCGGAGTCGGAGTTTTAAAACATGGGTATTTACACAGTAAAGAATATTTACATATAATTTTATGCATGATAGTATTGTGCCTCAAACTAAAATGATTTGGAAAGTGAATACTTGTTAAATGATGCATATGTATAACTAACGTTGCTGATGGGATTAAGTAGTGGTAGCTTAATGGAAACAAGAAAACTCGTCAAGTAAAATGTTCCAATGTGAATTGCAATCATAATGAGAAATTATAATGCTATATGATATGCATGATTATGTTATTTGGAAAATTAGAAGGCATACAATGTGTGTGTTAGTTATGATTCCTATCTATCTAGATGTTGTGGACCCATGTTGAGGGTTAGGTGTAAACGCATGGTGTACATGCATGTTTATTCTGTTAATGATAATGATCATATGGTTCATTATGTAAATTACTTTTGGGAAGAGTGATAAAAGAGAAATTTAACATGCCAGATAGTTGTGAAAGGCTATAAGTTCTTAGGTTGATGGTGGTTTCCTGCCCGAAGGGGTTGATGGTACTTGCCTGCCCAGATTTCCTCTCCCTAGAGATCAATTATCTCAGTAAGGGAAAAGATTTTTCCAAGATGGTGAAGAGGGTAAAATCCTATGGCAACTTTATTGATTTGGATCTTGTTGGAGCAGGCCCAAAATTCCTCATAGATGGGACATTGTTAGAGGAATAGGTAGGATGCTACCAAGAGGAATCCTATATTGGACCCTATGTGGTCATTTGAATTCTTGAGCTGGTTGGCTAGTGGAATTCCATGTTAGACCTAGTAAGGTCTCTATCAAAGAAATTGTCTGGATATGAAAATGACTCTATCTAGTTGTGGAAACCAATTCCCATGGGTTGGGAATTATTTAGCCTATGGTGGTTCTCATAGCTAAAGAAATTAACTAATCATCTATATGTTATGTTAAAAATGAATTTCATATATAGATGTGTAAAAAATTTCATGCACATTTAACAGGAAATGAGCTTAGTGCTTAATAAGGAGTTATTGGAAAATTTAATTCCTTCCTCGTATTATTAATCTAGTGAATGTCTTAGTAGGGGCTAAGACAATTTTTACTTGATGCAACGATTGATTTTTTTGATGATTAGAGAGCTAGGTGCTCTTTTGGTACTTTTAGAAGTACTTTGTGGATGTCTTTAGTGAGAATTAATACAGTATGCATGTGGAGCAGCGATTTATCATTTTGATGATTTGTGTTAGTGCTCTTTAAGTACTTGTAAAAGTAATGTGATTTAAATATCATCTAAGATTGCACAATTTATTGATAGTTAAAAGTATTTCATTTGAATCAAAATATTGTGACTAATTCCATTAAATTTGTTAGTCATACATTACAGGTTAGTTACCATCGAGGGTTGATGGGTTGTTCAATCACTATTAAAATGCTTACGTGAAAGTGCTCATGATTTTCAAGAGTAATTGGTAAGTAATGGTAAGTTGATATAGAGTTTTGTTTTTGAATTTGAATAAGGGTCAAGTAATGGAAATTAGAACTTGCATATTTTCTTTTGCAATTATAAATACTTATAACTATTGATCTTTTTAGGTTATAACATTACTATTTTGTTTATTATCACTTCTTGGAATCAAATATTTCATTTTAAAGATGAAGGATCACTTTTTGTGCAGTTTAGATGGTTATATCATGAGTAAAATCTAAAGTTTCCAACGAGAGATGAACATCCGGGACGATATTCTTTTTAATTGGGGGAGTATGTAATATCCTCTCGTAAATAACCAAATAACCAAATGTAAAATAAAAAGTTAGGAATCAGTTATTAAACTCATTCTTGATTTTCGTGAAACTGAATGAGGGAAAATCACGTCCAGGTTCATGGCATCTCTAACAAGCCACTCACACTTCTCACTGCTCCCTGGTCAGGAAAATCCTTTCACTACAAGAGGAGGAATGCATATAAATTTGGGATAACCACTTAAGTCCTGGGGGGACCTAAATTCTTTGAGGCATAATCATGTCTCCCATTTACATTTCTAGGGTTTATACTCTCAATTCAATTTGGGGCCGAAGGATTAGAGTCTTCAGACAGTTGCCTTGAATGTCTCTAAATTTATGTTCTCTAGCCTGGAAATGAGAGCATAGGGTCATTGATTTCTTATGGTCACTAATTCAGGATTGGTAAGGAAGACCAACATCTACTGCGTGTACTTGGTTTAGCACTGGAAAATTTCTAGACATTGTTATTCCGCGGTTAATAGGACTACAAAAACAAAGGAAATGACAGTTGGAGCCGAGTCTTTGCTGTTGTCTGGAACAAATCTTGGCGCTAAACCACTATGTTCAATAGGGCAACACGTCCCCTTCTTCAACTCAGGCAAAGCCGAATGGTTCTCGAAACTAGAAAAGATAAGTTAAGTTCTTGAAAAAATCTTTGTTTATGTGCACAGAAAGATATGGTTAATAATGTCCATGTTCCTTAAAGTAAATTCTTTATTTAGATGCACAAAGTGTAGTTTGGTTATGATTGCCAGGTATTTCAAGTTTCCATGTATTAGAATATTGTAGGAATATAAGTCCTCTCGAGGATCTTTGTTACTTAAGTTTAGACACATAACACGGTAAAAACTAAGTAGTTTTGTAATTGCTTGAGAGTATCAAAAGTTAAGTAGCTTCATTATTCGTTGGAAAAAATTAGACAAGGTTCTTGCTAAGTACCCAATATATATTCTTGAGAAAAGATGGTGAGACATGTAAAATTTTTGAGGACATAGTATGAAAGAAATGACCAAGTTTTCTTGAATAAAATATGTAGTGTGCTTCTAGGCACATAGTTAATCATTACCAACTTTCTTGAAGAAAAGGTATGTTTTATATATACATAAATAATAGTCATTAAGATAGTTTATTTTTAGAAAAAGTGGGCATACTTTATGTATTAAAATAATGGATTTTATGAGAGATCTCTTGAAACAAAAATAGAGATTCTTTTCTTGAAAGACACATATGAATAATGTTCATACAAGAACCAGAATCCATACTTGTTTCATGAAAATATTATGTTCTTTGAAGTAAAATCAATTGTGTTAGGAAACACATAAGTTGCATGCAAAAAAAGGGTAGCTATTGTGACATTGCAAATATGATTTTGTGTGTACATAGAGAAAGTGATTATGTTAACTTTCTTGAAAATAATGATATCTTGAAAAGATTGTCATGTTAGATGAGTTGTGTCGATTTCTTGATTTTGGTTCATAAAAGGGTGAGTTAACCTTGTTATTGTATCTTGATTTTTATGCATAAAGATGGATATCTATAATAATTTCTTGAAGGGGAAGCATGAGAAACCTACATATAGGAAGATAGAGAAATGAGGTTATAATGACATCCTTTAATAAAGTATGTAATTGTTTACATGAAATGTTGATAGAATTCTAGAAAAGGGAATATGTGTTGCATAAATTAAAGGAGGGTTGTTATGATAAGCTATTAGGCGGGCAAAGAATAGTCATTGTGCTATAGAGATATGTTCTTTGTATGGATATAAGAACTGTTGAGCTATATTTCTTTAGGAAAATGATATGTGATTAATTTTATGCTAACATAACTAGTATCTTAGTTTCTTGTTGAATGAGATGTGTATGCACATGAGATTTGTGTTAGCTTTCACTAGAAATGATATACATTCGCATGCGGGAAGAGACAATTTGTGTAGATTTCTTTACAGATTTGCATGCATCAAAAGTGATAGCTAAAGGACTAGCTCTTTTGATAAAGTTTATGTAAATTTTCATGTAAGAAGATTATAACTGATGTTTTAGTTAGTCCCTTCGAAGGAATGCCTTAATGTTTTTGTCCTCTAAGAATGTGTGCTAATGTGAAGGGAAGTATTAGTTAAATATGATTATTTATAAATGTAATCATGATATCAATGTGGTTAATGAAAACATTGGCAGGAGAAATTGGAATTACTTATGCAATGTATAAATTATGTTTACATTGTGGTAGGATAAGAATTAATTGGTCCGTGCAGATGAGTACGGGTTGCGGGATTGTACATTGATAGGACAACCATGCCACAAGGATGTAGCAAGTAGTGATATGTGGGTAAAGGGTTTCATGGAAAATGTAATAGCTTTTAGCAAGTTATGAGACGTTTTAATAATATTTCATTGTAATATTCTATAACAATGGATAAGGGATGGAATCCCTTATAAGCCATTGACTGAGTGGTGAAAACCCTCACAAGCGTTTAATAGTAAGAGTAAACGTTTTCTGGTTTTCACCTTATAGGGTTTCCAGGGTATATCAGTGTTAAATGATGTGATTGCTTATTGTGTCAGTTTGATGATTTTGAATCCTTGATGATGATGATTCTTCATTTCATGTGATAATCATAATGTCCAATTAAGTGATTAATTAATATGGTTAAGGAAATCATGAAATGGATGCAAGGTTCATAAGACAGTTTATGTTATTACATTACAGTAGTAGTTGCTAATGGTTATGCAATTTACTATCCTCTATTGCAATTCACTTTACGCAGTAATGAACATTATATCTAATGGTTAATAAGGAATGTGGAGTTGTGATTTGGATAATTACTTGTGGTAATTTGTATAAAAAATTCTAACTCCCTGCCTTTACATGTGAGGTTACCGGGGTATGTTACACCGCCACAAAAGGCCTTGCTTTTCCTTATTCCCCTTACTAGTTAGGTCTAACTCTGGGGGGAATCCTAGCCACTGGTTCTCATGGTAGTTCGTTGTTTAGCAAAGGAGGTGTTGTTCACGAATATGTTGTGGGGATGAGATTAGTTGTACGAGCTTGAGGGATATGCAAAAGTTGTGAGTCTTACTGAGGAAAATGAGGATCTCAATGCAGCCAAAGTTTCGTTGGGAGTTCTCGATGTCATTTCCCAGGTACTAATGGCCTAGCAAAACAATTGAAAAGAACTAGTTTTCAACTTGGTTTTTTAGTACCTAGCAAAACAATTGAAACGAACTGGATTTCAACTTGGTTTTTTTATTAATTTTGTTTAAGGTCTGGATTTTTTAGAATTATAAGTTGAAGTTACACAATATTAATATCAAAATGTTTTAAAAATAAGGGATTAAATCAATTTATACATAAAATTATAACATAGCGAAAAAGAATTGCAACATTAAATTTCAGTTAAAAAATAAAACATAAAAGAGATAATCCATAAAAAAACATCAGCATTTATTCCCATCAATAAACATCTAATTGGAATAGTCAAGGCGTAATTTAATTTTGACCATACATAACTGAGCCTTTTGTAGCTAGTAAATTTGTCTATACTTCTTTGGAATAGGCATAATTTTTATGTTGATTACAAATTCAGAATATTTGATCAGAAAGAGGCAAAGTCAACTTTATTATTGGTGAATACAAACTAGATGTTCAAATCTATAATCAACATAAACTAAGGATCACCCTTTTAATTTTAAAAGTTACGAAAGTGATAAAATTGCTTGAAATATGAAAAACTTTAAGAATTTGTAACACCTACACGAATATTTACCTTGGTTACAAAGTTTTACTTATTATCTTAGCTTTTATTTAGTCTAACATAGAGTGTTAAAGAATTAAGGGTGAGAATCCAGAACATATTTTGTTACTCGATTAATGAATAATCAAGAGTTAAAATATTTTGACAAGAACTGAAAGAAACAATTATTAACCTCCTAAGATATTTAAAAACAATTGGTCATTTGTTTCCTCAAAAAGGGAAATAAGGAAAAGCCTAGGGGTTGGAAAAAGAATTGAGAAGAGTGAAAGAGAGCAAGAACCATGCTACCAAGATTTCCTTAAGTGGGATGAGATAAACCAGTGGGAAAACTGTTGAGTATAGTCTAAATGGTATGTGACTTGAGGTTGGACTATGGATCCTGATGCCCAAGATACCTGATTGCAACAGACTTATTTTACTGTGAGGAGAAGGAAGAGCTCAGAGGGAGATTCTAGGTGTAATTTCCAAGTTCGTGGCTCGATGGTGAGACCTTCCTAAAAAGGGAAAGAACTTACATAGTTACAAGAAGAGAATAAGTAACTAAACAGACCCTATGTTTAGTAAATGCTAAATAAAAAGGATTTCGAGACCATCCTAAAAAGGGAATGAACTTACGTGAACAAATAACTAAACAAACTGTATGTTTATTAAATTCTAAATAAAGAGTATTCCTCAATGATAGATAGCTAACTTCAGGGACTATTTGTTAGTTGAATATTGTCGTTTTATGTATCATAAAATATTAATAAACTTCACGGACTATTTCTTAGATGAATATTGTCATTTTATGTATGATAAAATATTAATAGTGAATTGTCTACAAATTTATCACTCATGTGAAGATAGAATAAACTTATTCATGATAGCAATAAATCAGCTCTATAGAAGAATTAGGAAAAATAGTCCACCGCACATAAATGAAAATCTTCTTTGTAAAAACATTTCTAAACCAAAAAATTGTACACAATTGAAATACACACTATACACATAATGTTAACCAATAATAGCATCAACACTGGAATAGAGAAGCGTTATTATTCATGCATGAATTATATATAGACCTCATGTCCTTTAAATCATTTGATTACCTATATATCAGTAGTATAAACTCTTTTTGATATCACAAATGAAGAAGCAACGATTTCACATGTATAACAATAAAAACCTAAATCATCAACTTTACAAAAAAATAATCAATACTAATTGCAAGGGCTCGTCATAACTCTCAGTCGATTCTAGAAGGAAGACTGTGAGTCACTTAGCCCATATGTATTCATCCTTTAAGATACAAAACAATAAAGCCATAACAAATATTGACAGAGTCTATTAAAACAAAGGATAACCAGCGTGACTTCAGAAGCCAAACCAAACCAAAAGAGTTCATATTATAAATGTTTTATGTATCTACAAATTTCAAATCTTTAGAATTAAAATAAAAAAAATAAGGACCAAACCCTCAGCGAAGCCTATATCATGTAGGTTCTTACCATAGTGCATACTTTCTTGGAATTTTTCTATAACTGAACAACAAAACCCTTGCCCATTTAAAATAACAACAACTAATCTAATGTCGACCTAAGCCTTGGCTTAAAGGCATTCCTCTATCAAGAGAAAAAAAAAACATGTGATAAGGCAAATATAATCATAGCCACTTTAACTTTGAAGATATACGAGCTTGACGGTATGCCACGAGGTTCAATAGTAGGACCAACCTGTGATAAGAATACGATAATCTGGAGTAAGGGAGACCCAATCAAACCTAGAAACCATATGGGAAGGGTGTTTTCCTACACATTACCTGTAGATGCAAAATACCAAGGTTAAATCCAACAACAAGAAAATTGTTAACAATTATCATACTTAATACATTCAAGGGCATCAATGTTACCTGAGATGGAGTAACTCCAGAATGTAGATGACTCTCAGTACCTAAAACCCCTACAACAATTAATAGTAGCTCGAAGCAGGTATAAAATGGATAGAAGAGAAAACAATCTAGTAGCAGACCCTGTCGAAATGGATATTACCTCCTTGAACCTGCAGACATCCATCCTCATCCTCCTCGAGGCATGCAGACTAGCAAAACCTCAAATACCCTGCACAGTGAACCGGATGAGCAAAGGAATACAACTTGCAATTTGAATAAAAAATTGTCAAAAGTGGTACCTATTAAGAAATAGAGATATCTTGCAGTTACCTGGTTTAACGCCATGCTCCATTGGAATTAGGATGGCGGATTGGTACATGTTCCATTGCAACAAATGCTTAGCCAGATTGCAGAGCTGAGGTTTGAGACCATGCATAGTGAAAAATGAAACCTCAAGTGACAAAACACCGAGAAAGCAGACACAAAACTAAACCCTTAGCGATAGGAGCCATTGGATCGCCATAGCCAAATCCTAAGGTGCAAAATTTTCCAATGTTTCCAGATGCCAAACCCTTCTACTATCGGGTCCATTGCATTGAACACAAGAAAAACAAGTGTCAGGGGTACATTGACTTCATCCACCTCCACTAAAATGACATAACATCAAAAGAGCATGCCAAGTGGGTTATTAGTTCAATGTTTAGACATTTTAGATGTGGAGGGATTGAATCATTAAAACCTCCGTAGAATATTCACATATTTACATTTATTATATATGATAATCCCTAAGGTAAGTTTAGTTGGTAATTTTTTCTATGTACGTGTTATATTTGTTACAAATGGTATCAGAGAGGAGGTTCGCACATTAAGACTTTTATATATATATATAATAAATATATAATATATTATATAGATATAGATATAGATATAGATATAGATATAGAATAGATATAGATATAATATTATATAATTATATATATATATAATATATATATTATATATATAAGAGAAGAGAGAGAGAGAGAGAGAGAGAGAGAGAGAGAGAGAGAGATAAGAAACTAAGTAAGTGTGACTATGAACAAAGAGATCGAAACCAAAAGAGCACAAATGTAAAGGATTCCCAGAATCTCGGACCAGCCAGAAGCAACTTATGTAGAGGCCAACCTGGACAAATGGATACAACTGGGAGAAGAATCTCCACAAGCCAATGCTTCCCAACTCAAAACAATTCAACAGTTATGTGCTGAGATGAAAAACTTGAGGACAAATAATGAATTATTGCGACAGGAACAAGAGATAATCCTTAAAAGTCTATCTGATCGACATAATCAATGGGGACTAGATCCCAGTGCAAAGGATAGGGAGAAAAACCCAATGGTCCATCATGTAAAGTCAGCAGAAGGACACGTGGAAGACGAACAGGGACGTTCAGATAATGTTTCCTACCAGCAGAAGACAAAAATATAGAAAGTGGAATTTCAAGGTGAGTTCAAATAGATAAAATTATCACTCTTTGAAGGAGAGAGTGAAGAAGCAGCTGGAGTTTGGCTAATTGACATGAGCAAGTACTTTTAGATTTATGACTACACTAATAAACTTAAAGCACAACTGATATTTTATCAACTAAGGGGTAAGGGTACCCTTTTGTGGGAAGAAATCAAAACTATGAGAAAATTTGAGGAAGAACAAGTTATGTGGAAAGAGTTTCAGAAGCATTTCAAGGATAAATATTTAACTCAGGGTTATTATCATGAAAAAGTAAAGGAGTTCCATGAATTAAGGTTGGGAACCTTGACCATGGCTGAATATGTGAAATAATTTACTTCCCTATTACGATGTGTACCATATATGCAGGAGGAAAAGGCCAAGATTCAGTGATTTATTAGTAGTCTAGCCAACTTTATGAAAGAAAGCTGGAATTTGAGTACTCAAGAACAACGAATGATGTGGTGTGAAATCCCATATGTGTTATCAACGAATGAAACAAAAGAGTGAGGGATCCAAAGGAGCATTAGGCAGGAGGGGGGGAATTTACCCCTAAGCAGACAGACAAAAACTACTAATAAAAGGAATATACAAAAAATACCCTTCGGTAAATTTCCAACAAGGAACCAGTCAAAGGTTCTAGCCTACACTAAGAATAGACAATTGAAGGGAATTAATAAACCTGCTAATGATCAGCAACCAAAATAGCCTCTGCAATGCTGGGCATGTGGAGAATCCCATTACACTAAAAATTGCTCGGACAAGTCCAAAATAGAACAAATTTTGAATATGCAAGAAGCTTCCACAGTTGGGGAAGTGGCAAGGAGTATGCCTAGAATTAGTGTTGCTTTGGACAATCATCAAGTAGAATACTAGCCCATCATGATTGAGTGTGAAGGTATGATCGCTAATCAACCTGTCTCTATTTTGTTTGATCCAGGTGTTAGCCTAAGCTATGTTAGTACTAATGTGGTAGAGAAATGTGAGCTACAAAGAAGTAAGTTTAAAAAGCTTTGGTTAGCTCAATTAGCCACAGGGGAAAAAATAAGGGTAATTGCAAAAACATAACATTGTCCTGTAACAATCTCAGGACAACCAATCTATGTCGATCTTAATGTACTCCCTTTGGGTTCATACGATGTACTAATAGGGATGGACTGGTTGGAAGGACATTGGTCTATAGTTGATTGTAAGGAGAAATCTGTAAGTTATCTCATGGAGTCAGGGTAGAGGAAGGAAATGCAAGGAATCAAGAAAAATATTAAGTTACATCCTATTACTACTAGCCAATTAGGAAAATGCATTAGGAAGGGTTGTCAGATTGTTGTTGTCCAAGTAGGATATATAAATTTCAAGAGTAAAATGACTTCGTTGGAAAATATTCCTGTCATTCAGGATTCCGTTGACGTGTTCCTTGAATGCGCTCCTCAATTTCCATCTAAGCGTGGTATTGATTTCACAATTGAGTTGATCCCTTGTGTAGCTCCTGTTTCTAGAGCTCCTTACCGTATGAGCATCCATGAGTTAACAAAACTCAAAATGCAACTACAAAAACTTCTTGATAAAGGTTACATTTTCCCTAATGTGTCCCCTTGGGGAGACCCTGTATTGTTCATATGGAAGAAGGACGAAACCTTGAGGCTATGCATTGATTATCGTTAGCTAAATAAGCTAACTATAAAAAATAAATACCCTTTACCACATAATGACAATTTACTTAATCAACTGGAGGGAGCTAGTGTGTTCTAAAAAATTGATCTAAGGTCCGGCTACCACCATATAAGGATAAAGGAAGAAGATATTTTTAAAACTTCATTTCGAACTTCTTATGGTCATTACAAGATCATGGTATTGCCATTTGGCCTTACAAATGCCCCAACTACTTTATGAGTCTAATGCACAATATTTTCAGCCATATTTAGATAAGTTTGCACTGTTTTTTATTGATGACATACTAATTTATTCTAATAATTAGGAGGATCATGAAATGAATTTGAGGATAGTGTTTTATATTCTGCGGGATAATCAGCTATATGCTAAGTATATCAAGTGCAACATTTTCAAAAGCCAAATATAGTATATGGGTCACATTATACCAGCAGAGGGAATAGTGGTGGATCTAAAAAAGAATAAAGTTATTATGGAATGGACCACCCTAAAGAATGTTGTTGATATCAGATCATTCTTGGTCTTAGCCAGTTACTACCGTTGGTTCATTGAAGGATTTTCGTATATAGCTTATGATATGACCTCATTACAGAAAAAGGGGTGCACTTTCCTTTGGACAACTGAATGTAAACAAAACTTTGAGCAATTAAAATAATTACCTACTACTGCACCCATACTAAAAGTAGTAGACCTAGAAAAATGTTTCGTGGTTTGCAGAGATGCAAGTAAGGAAGGTCTTGGCGTAGTATTAACACACAAAGGGAATTTTATAGCCTATGAATCACGCAAATTGAAAGAGTATGAGCAACAATATTTTGCATCCAATCTTGAATTGACAGCAGTGGTACATGCTCTTAAAATGTGGCGACACTACCTATTGGGAAAGAAATTTATGTTATTAACAGATTATAACAGCCTTATAAATTTCTTTAACTAATCCATCTTAAATGCTCAGCAAGCCAGATGGACAACATTTTTGAGCGGATTCAATTTTGAAATGAAGCACCTTAAGGGGAACGAAAGTCAAGTAGTCGACGCATTAAGCAGAAAATTACATTGTATCTATGAAGTAAAATTCAGTTAGGTACGATCTAACCTTCCTGATATCATTAAGGAAGAATCTCTCAGAATATGCCTTCATTTGGAAGCAAGCATTGAAATCTCAGGAGCAGGGGGAATAATCTGATTATGACATGAATCTAGACAAAATTTTAACCTTCGGGAACTAAATATATATTCCTAATCAGAATTTTGTCGAACAATTGATATTCGATGAATTTCATAGGAAACCTTATGTCACCCAACCAGGATACCAGAAATTATTTTCTGCCATCAAATTTTTTTATTTATGGTCGAGTTTAAGAAAAGATGTCACTGAGTACCTATCCAAATGTTTGGAGTTCCAACTAGTGAAGGCAGAGCATTAGCACCCCACTGGCCTATTACAACCATTGCCCATTCCTAAGTGGAAATGGGAGATAATCACTCTAGATTTCATCACCTGTTTACCTCGAACTATGAAGCAGCACAAATCAATTATGGTGGTGGTGGAGAAGCTAAGAGAAACCACTCATTTCATACCCATAATGTCCAATTAAAAAACTGTGGAAATTACAAACATATTTATGAGGGAAATCTTCCGACTGCACGAAATACCCAAGGTAGTAATTTCTGACAGAGATGTAAAATTTACATCTACATTTTGGAAAACCCTCTTATCTGGATTAAGCACCCAAATTCAATTTAGTACCACTTACCTTCCACAGATGGATGGCCAAATGAAGCTAGTAAATCAAATCTTGGAGAATATGTTAAGAATGTTTGTGATGCAACAACCGCATAAATGGGAACACTGCCTCTACCTAATGGATTTTACTTATAATAGTAAATACCACGAATCACTGGGCATAAGACCTTTTGCGCTGTTGTGTGGAAGAAAGTGCATAGTGCCCATAGATTGGAATAGTCCTATCAACATAATAACATTGGGTCCTGACATGTTAGCAGAAATGGAGGAGATGGTTAAAAAGGCCCATCAAAATTTAAAAGCTGCCTAGGATAGACAAAAGGTTATGCAGATAAAAAACGATCATGTAAGGAATTCGAGTTGGAGGATCATGTGTACTTTAGAGTAAAGCCCCATAAACATACTTTAGAATGGAAGGGTTGTGCTAAGCTAGCACCCTAGTACTGTGGACCGTCTCAAGTCTTGGAACAAATTGGACCTGTAGCATAGAAACTAGCACTACCAGGCCATATCTGCGTCCATAATGTTTTCCATGTCCCCTTGTTAAAAACATATGTGTACAATCCTCAACATATAATTAACTAGGAAAAATACAGGTAATAAACCAATAGAATAAATAACATATAATTTGGTTTTTTGAAATGTTTCTCATAGCAAATTCTAAAATGTGCAGGTCGAATCGGAAGGAGAGTTTGTTGAGTATGGAGCATGAATATTTAGAGGTATTTGTTTCAGCGAGATGTATACCCCAGGAAGTTTGTACACCCCTCCACGCGAGGGGGGTCAGGTTGGGAGACTTGTCCCCATTGCGGGGATTCGGGGGGCCCATCCCCCTAGCTGGGGTGTTTGGGGGCCAGTGGTCCTCCGGCGGGGGTTTTGGGAGTAGCGCCCCCGAAGCTAAAAACAAATGTAAAATTGCCTTGTAAACGTATAATAATTTCTAGTCAATATGGGTCGTTCATTAGGCAAATGAACTGACGGTAGAACTTATGTTTAGTTTAGGGTTTTTCTCCCTAGAAGGCAACCCCTCTCTTTGTATGATGGCAATGTATTGAGGTTGTTATAGAGATGTGTATTCTTCGAGAAAGAAACAAAAAGGTGATAGTGAGAGAGAAATTAAAGAATATTACAGCGGATCTGCTATAGGTTGTGTCAATTCATTTTGCTAGATAACAGAAAGGAAGGACTGGCTGTTCGGGGTGGACGTAGCCCAAACTAGGTGAACCACATATATCTCTGTTTGTTTGGTTTTATGCATTTTCTATGTTTATATTTCTGCTATATTCTATGTGTTCCATTGCTCTGTAATATATAATTTACTAATAAAGTTTCTAGCAGAACCTCTTCGTATTCTCAATCAGAGAGAAACCACCTTGCAGAAATGAGCCATCACCTAGGTTAAAGTGCACTCAAAGCACTTTGGCCTGAAAGAGCTACCTGGGAAGAAGAGGAATTTATGAAGAAAACTTATTTGACACTATTTTCTTAATCAAGAAGAAAACCAAGGGCGATGTTCATCGCAACGGGGGGAAGATGTAACACCCCATACTACACGAACATTTACTTCAGTTACCAAGTTTTAGTTACTACTTTAGCTTTTACTTTGTTTGATATAGAATGCTAAAGAATTAAGGCTGATAAGCCATAACATATTTTGTTACTTGATTAATGAATAATTCAGTGTCAAAATATTTTGACAAGAACTAAAAGAAAGAGTAATTAACCTCTTGAGATAGTTAAAAACAGTTGCTCATCTATTTCCTCAAAAGGGGAAAGAAGGAAAATCCTCGGGGTTGGAATAAAACTGAGCAAAGTGAAAGGGAACAAGAACCATGCTACCTAGATTTCCTTGAGCTGGATGAGATAAACCAGTGGGAAAACTGTTGAGTACAGTCTTAATGGTATGTGACTTGAGGATGGACTATAGGTTTTAATGCCCAAGATACCTGACTGCAATAGTCTTATTTTACTGCTAGGAGAAGGAAGAGCTCGGAGAGAGATTTTGGATGTAATTGCCAGATCCATGGTTGCGTGGTGATACCTTCCTAAAAAGGAAAAGAACTTGTGTAATTACAAGCAGATAACAGATAAGTAAACAAACCTTATGTTTAGTAAATGCTAAATAAAGAGGATCCCTCAATGATAGATAGGTAAC
Source organism: Pinus taeda (assembly GCA_000404065.3). Lineage (NCBI taxonomy): Eukaryota > Viridiplantae > Streptophyta > Pinopsida > Pinales > Pinaceae > Pinus > Pinus taeda. The sequence goes on from APFE030100385.1 coordinate 108,550, forward strand.
TTCAGGGACTATTTGTTAGATGAATATTGCCATTTTATGTATCGTAACATATTAATAGTGAATTGTTTGCAGATTTATCACACGTGTGAAAAATAGACTAAACTTATTCATGATAGCAATAAATCAGTTGTGTAGAAGAATTAGGAAAAATACACCATTGCACAGAAAAATGGAAGTCCTCTCTGTAAAAACATTTCTAAACCACAAAATTTGTACACATTTGAGATACATGTTATACACATTACGTTATTCAAGAATAGCATCAATGTTGGAACAGAGAAGCATTATTATTCATACATGTATTGTATATAGACATTACGCCATTTAAATCATGTAATTACCTATATCAATAGTATAAACTCCTTATGTTATAGAAATGAAGAAGAAATGAGTTCACATGCAGAAGAGTCAAAATCTAAATCATTAACTTTACAAAAAAATAATCAATACTAATTACAAGGGCTCGTCATAACTCTCGTTCGATTCCAGAAGGAAGACTATGAGTCACTCAGTCCATATGTATTCGTCATTTAAGCTACAAATCAGTAAAGTGATAAATAAGCTTGATAGAGTCCAATAAAACAGAGGATAACCAGTTTGATTTCAGAAGAAAAACCAAACCAAAAGAGTTCAGATTATAAATGTGTTATGTATATACAAATTTCGGATCTTTAGAATTAAAATAAGAAAAACAATGACCAAACCCTCAGTGAAGCTTGTATCACACAAGTTCTTGCCATAGTGCATACTTGCTTGGAATTTTTCTATGGTTGAAAAAAAAAACCCTTACCCATTTAAAATAACAACAGCTAATCTAATGTTGGCCCCAGCCTTGGCTTCAAGGCATTTGTCTATCCAGAGAAACAAAAGAATAAATATGCAATAAGGTGAATACAATCATAGCCACTTTAACTCCAAAAATATGTGGTCTTGATCTTGACTGTCCGCCATGAGGTTCGATGGTAAGACCAACTTGTGAAAAGAAGACGGTAACTCAAAGTAAGGGAGACCCAATCGAACCCATAAACCATATGGGAAGGGCGTTTTCCTACATATTGCGTATAGATGCAAAATACCAGAGTTAGATTCAAAGGCAAAAAAATTGTTAACGATTATCATAAGTAATACATTCAAGGGCCTCAACGTTACCTGAGACGGAGTAACTCCAAAATGTAGATGACTGTCAGTACCTAAAACCCTTGCAACAATTATTAATAGCTCGAAGCAGGTACAAAAATGAAATAACAGAAACCAATCGTGTAGCACACCCTGTCGAAATGGATATTACCTCCTCGAACCCGCAGACATCCAACGTCATCCTCCTTAGGGCATGCAAACCCACAAAACCTCGAGTTCCCTACACAGTGAACCAAATGAGTAGAGGAATACAACTTGCAATTTGAATCAAAGACTGTCAAAAGGGGTACCTATTAACAAATAGAGATATGTTGTGGTTACCTAGTTTGACGCCATGCTCCATTGGAATGAGGATGTCAAACTCATACATGTTCCGCTGCAACAATTGCTTAGCGAGATTGCAGAGCCGTGGTTCAAGACCATGCATAGTGAAAAATGAAACCTCAAGCGACAAAACACCTGAAAAGCAAACACAGCACTAAACCCTTTGCGATGGGAGCTGTTGGATTGCAATACCCAAATCCTAAGGTGCAAGTTTCACAAGATGTTTTAAGATGTCACACCCTTCTGCGGTCAGGTCCATTCCATTGAACGCAAGAACAAAAAGTGTAAGGGGGTACATCGACTTCATCCACCTCCATTAAAACTACATAACTTCGAAAGAGCACGCAAAGTGGGTTATTAATTCGAGGTTTATATGTTGAGTGTTTGAATCATTAAAAGCTCTGTACTCACATGTTTACGTTTATTAGTCCCTGCCTGGGACTATTAGCTATCGATAGATCATTGATCGCGCATTAATTCATTCGTTGACCAGTTTTTTTTGGCGTTATCATCGTTTAACCAATGTTTTAGAATGACATTTTTCGTCTATCAAAATTTTAACGAAGGTTTTTGGCTGGGCAAGAAAGGACCTCTTATTGCAGGCTTCGCTTATACCAATGCAAAAATGTGGTGACAAGTTATATTTTATCCAAAGTCTGGAAAATTGTGGTGACAAACATGAAAATTAGGCGCATGCAAAGTTTATTATATAGCTGCCACCTCTCACATCTCAGGCAGGTGGCTACCACCGACTGCCACCGTCTGCCACCTCTGAGGTCGCTGGCTACCACTGCCTCTCAATTTCTTGCCACCAAACACAATATGAAATTAGTCTTTACCATCTGCGGACGAAGGTTTCCGGTGAGACTGTTGTTGGATATGCTTCAGAGCTGAAGTCTGCAATGGTAGGAGTGGCAGCAATGCAATCGCAGGAGTTGCAGCAATGAGTGATGAAAGAGAAGTGTTTGTTCTCTGATGAGAGGGACCTACTATTATGCTGCTCTATTTGTCACTCTCATAGTACTCTGTTCGCAAGTATATTTGTCTCTATATTTGCAGCTGTTTGCTCGTTGAGCTAAATGTATGTTTGTCAGGTATGAGTTCCAAATGCAGTATGGATCAATAGGCTGGTCTGTAGGAGCAACACTGGGATATGCTCAAGCAACACCGGGATATGCTCAAGCAACACCAGAGAAGCGTTTAATATCATGCATTGGTGATGGAAGCTTTCCTGTGCAGATGCAAGGATTTTTATATAAAATTCTGTTGGGCCGGTGTTCAAGTAAAGTCTGTCTATACTAGAGATTAATTAGATTAAATGCTGAGGGAGACGGATAAGACATTCTTGTTTTCAAGATAAGGAGACTTTCTGAGTGAAACTTTATCATTTGTAGACATTAGATCTCCTTAGTTTTGTGTGTGAAGACTCTTTACTTGGTTAGCAATATTCTCTTCTTTTGATTATGAAACAAGACGAGAAATTGTTATTCAGAAAAGAAGGGATCAGACAAAAATTCCTGACTCGTTTCAACTAATTAATTTAATCTAGTGTACATATGCAATCCCTTTTGATTTTAGTGTGTAATATTAGGAAACAAATATTTAAAAACGTTTTTAATTCATTGAAATCACTCTCAAGACAAGAATCTGATTGCGTTGCTGTACTTATATGTTTTACGTTTTTTTTTCTTTTTAACGTATGCGGTTTTCTTGTAAAGGCGATTCCAAGAACCATCTGGCTAGACAGCGCCACAAGAACACGGCTTTTACAGTGGCCAGTTTCCGAAGTAGAAGCTCTTTGTCGAAAGAAAACATTGAAACAGAATATAGATCTCAGTAGTGGATCTGTTTGCAGTAGATTTTTCTTCTCTATATTTGCAGTTGTTTGCTCGTTGAGCTAAATGTATGTTTGGTAGGTATGAGTTCCAAATGCAGTATGGATCCATAGGCTGGTCTATAGGAGCGACACTGGGATATGCTCAAGCAACGCCAGAGAAGCGTTTAATATCATGCATTGGTGATGGAAGCTTTCAGGTGCAGATGCAAGGATTTTTATATAAAATTTTGTAATATTTTATTTAATCAATAACAATGAATCTGTATTTGAAATATTAAATTCTTTAGGGTTATCTGTTTTGTCCAAAAATCAGTAAGTTTTTATCTCTAAATGTATTCTTCCTTATTTCAACAGGTGATAGTCCAGGATGTGTCTACTATATTCGAAATGGGCAGAATCCTATCATGTTTCTGATTAATAATGGAGGATATACTATAGAAATTGAAATACATGATGGCCCATACAATGTCATAAAGAATTGGAACTACACCGATTTAGTAGATGTGATTCATAAAGGTGAAGGGAAATGCTGGCCTGCCAAAGTATTATTTTACATTATTGTAGACTTTAGGACTTACCTTTAGTTGTTCAAAACTTTGTATCGGATTGGTGATCTTAATCTACTCCTCTCTTTTTGATTCTTATCATGGCAGTTTTGTTGTTATTGTCAGCTTTTCATCGTTTTTTCTCAGCCCTAGAAAATGCAGGATGACTAAGTACTTTGTACCAGGTATTTGTTTTGTTATTTAACAACACCCCTTCTTTCTGTGCAGGTTAAGACGGAAGGGGCATTTGTCGAAGCTATAGGAGATTTCCAATCTGTTTCGTTTCAGCTTCAAGAAATCGAAGGAATTCAAGGTGAAGCTGAAGGGATCAGAGCAGCAGCGGAAGGGCCATTTGTCGATCGATGCCGAAATTTTCAAAGTCACGCCCTCGTTGTTCGTGGTAGAGCTTCGGAAGACCAGCGGGGATACACTGGAATACAGTAAGTTCTGCAGCCAAGATCTGAGGCCTGGCCTTAAAGACATCGTGTTGGTATGGGACGGCAACAGACCAGAGAAATAATAGCATATATTCACCATATATACATCGTGATGGTTGCTCAGTTTTAAATGGTTATATTCATTGTATATACATTGTGTTGGTTGTTTAGTTTTATATGGTGTTTGTTTTACCAGACCGACGTTCAGTCCTCCTCGATCTAGAGAAAGCTCTCCTAATAGGATATATTCACTATATATACATCGTGATTGTTGTTAGTTTTAAATGGTTATGTTCACTGTATATACGTCGTGGTGTTTGATTTGTTTTAAACGGTTTTTGTTTTACTAGACCGACGGCCAGGCCTCCTCGATCCAAAGAAAGCTCTATTCCGTACTTGGGCTGCGGTCCCCCTCCCGCGTCAAAATATGTATAAATACATATGTCTGGATGTGAGCGGTTTTAATGGGTTAGAATGTGCATTTAATGTTATTTGATATTTTAAAGAAATAAAATTAGATAAACTTTAAAATAAAATTACTTCATAAATTCTATCGATTTTTTGATATTTTT
>APFE030100389.1:0-10153 GCA_000404065.3 Pinus taeda
ATCATCCAAGAATTGTTCATTTATGTAATGTAAAGGAGGTTGCCCCCTTGAAGAGGCTGAATTCTAAGGCGTGGATCTCTCTTTTCTATCTTTTTGTGAGCTGGTTTCATAACAAGACCCCTCGACGGCAGCTAAACAGTGTTTATCATTTTGCTCTTATCCGGATTTTGTGGACCATCAGTTTGGATTGCAGGGTATTTCTTGGGAGGACTTCATCTCCTGTGATTTCTTCAGCACTCCGCAGGTAGTATCAGAGGCAGAGCATGAGGTAGGTGGTCCTTCACATCAGTATGAGCGCCATGAGACTGCTACCATGCCAGTATACATCACATACCAGAAGGGCAGTAGACCTTTGTTTGCAGCAGCAAAGCGAGTGATATCTCCACCCGGGGTGGATGGGGCCTCGCTTCCCACATCAGCATCACAGGGGAAAGATAGAGGTAAGGAGCCAGTGCATGATGAAGGGCCTTTAGGAGAGCCATCAGGTGAATGAGAGACCGAGTTTGTTCTCCTTCACGATGATGAGACCGATATAGAGCCAACAAATGCAGAGCTTAGAGAGGTCATCCAGGAACAATAGTCAGAGATTGAGGCCTTATCCCTTGACTTGGAGAGGGCCAAGTGGAACATGAAGTACCTAGAGCAAAGAAACAAGTAGCTTTAGGACCAGCAGGCAATCATGGAGCTGCAGAACATTCGAGAGCATCACCAAGCTGCTCAAAGAAGAAGGGTTGAGCTCACATCTTTGGAGCAAGAAATCAATGAGGATAGGGAGGCCAACCTTGAGAGGGTCAACATGCATTTGGAGAGGCTACTAGGCAAGGCTGAAAAGGACCTTGCTCTGTTGAGAGATATGTCATTTCACTACGGGGCACAAAACATGAGCGCCAAGGCCCGAATAAAGAGTTTAAAGGAAAAATTGAGGAAAGCAACAAGGAGGGCAAAGAAGGCAAAAGAGCAAGATCGGATTAGAATCTTGGCTAAGGCTTCCTTGGCTCATTATAACACCCCATAGAGAACCTCGAGCCGAAATTTCAAGAAATTGTGGAAATTTTGGTCACATGGAAATTTTTTGGGCAAAAAACAGGGATTTTCTCCCTGTGCGTCGTGCCACTGGTGCGACCCTAAAATTCTAGAGCTCCAAATGAGGAATCGCTTGCATTTTTGGATTCAACATGGAAAATCATGACTACTGGTGTCTGGGCAAGAAATTTGGGCAAGATCTGAACTTCTTGAGGTCAAAAAGACCCAAACAATGGCCTCTCTGCCACTTTTTTGACACACAGAAAGCAGTCTTGGGAGAATGGATATTTGGAGGGGAAAATGAGCAGCAAGTTCAAAAATTCTAGTTGGTTTAGAAAGTAGACAGGATAGGATTTTCAACAAGCCCACTTGGGCACATTTTGGACACATTTAAGTGCCCCAAAACATTCCCCAAAGTGGCATGATGCACAGAGAAATTGGCGTGGCGCACAGAGGAAAAACTGCCAATTTGGTCTCGTTTCATGAAATTTCGATTCGTGACTTGTCCAAGTGCGCCCGGTCATCTACACTTCGGTTTTTTGGCTCCCAAGGTAGCATTTAAAGTGATTTTTCTCTAGATTGGCATCTATCCATGTGTCAAAGGAAGGCAAAGGGTCACCCCGACCAAATGTCATGTTTGTGAGCGCCGCACCTGTAGCTAATGGTTGGCTCTCCATCTCCATTTTGTAATGATTCGAGTAAATCCCCAACCCTTGGGTGTTATATCTCTTCCTCACACATTATATATATTCTATGGAAGCTTTTTGCAAAGGGTTGGTTGGCTTGTAACTTCTGAGAGACTGTGGGAAAGAAACTCTGTTTCTTCACTGAGTATTTTTGACAGAGAATTAATGAAAGGCAACACCTTTGTTTCATGAGATTCTTGTGGTTGTGAGTGTAGCAAATATCTTTCTTATGTTTTCATATGCATTTTTTTATGTTTCATAATTCAATTCATGCTCATTTCCCGTGAAATTTTCTGAGTGAGATTAGGTAGAATTCAATTTTATTGCTCTTCTTGTGGGAAAATTTCATGTTCAGTGTTATTCTTCTGTTGAAAAGGATTCATGTGACTATGCCCTTTTCACTTTCTTTAGCAATCTTTTCATTCCACATTACCTCTAACTAAAAGTGCTACACTTTCCACCTGCCTTACCTCACAGAATAATCTGTGCCTTCATATTACATTCTCTGTTCTTAGCTGATCGTTGGTCCCATACCATCCCAGAAGCTCGGTCATTCATGAAAATTGTTTCCTGAATTCCTATTCACTTACTAGCCTAAGGTAAATATTTCATTGTAAGTCATCTCAAACCATTTTTGATCATCTATTCACTGAGCGTGACTCGGGGAGAGCCCTCTCGTGTTTTGGTAGGGCTAGCTACCAGACTGAGCATGGTTTGTGGGTACCCTAACTTTTGCCTTCCTTCAGCCTGGGGCAGATTTAGGTGATAACATAGTGGTGACTCCACTGGGGAACTAATCAAACTGAAATAAAATCCCCTTGCTTCATAATAATTCTAATCTTCCGGATGATGAGCTTATGATTGGATAGGTTGAGTAAATTGGTTGTGTCTTGTGATTTTTCTCAATATCACGTTGGCTTCTAGACGATATACCAGAGCCAATCCAGACCTGGATCCTCCTCACATCTACAAAAATCCCAATTTGATTCCAAAACTCCTTCGTCAAGAAAGCACCATCACTCTCGTGTTCAAATCCCATTCATGTCCTGACATTGTTGAGTACCTTAAAGAGCTTGAGTTTGACGAATAGTTCGAAATATCATTGTTTGAGTCTAAGTTCGAAAGGGTTGTTGACTATACTGTCCCCAATCCGCAATTCCTTGTAGACTTAGAAATATAACCGATTGATTTATTTTGCGGCATAGCCCTAAACTCCGATTGCTATCCCCTTGCAAACTGCGCACACTCCTCCAACACCTCCAAGGTCAAATCCACCGAGAGTGATATCTGCCCATTTCGCACCCCTTGTTCTGCCCCAAGTTCAAGATGATATGCCCTCATATTATCAAAGAAAAATCTCTTTTTTTGATGGCACTCCAAATAGCATCATTGCTCAGCAAAATGTAGACAAGATGGTAGACTTCTATGAATTGCATGAGATTGATGAGGAAAATGTGGCAATGAGACTCTTTGTGCAAACATTTGTAGGTGAAGTGAGGAAATGGTTCAAAGGTTTGCCGGCAGCACGTATCGCTACCTTGGCTAAGCTACAGAGACAATTTTTGAACCAATGGGAAGTGAAAAAGAATCCCTTCCAAATTCTGGCCGAATATGAACAAATCAAACAAAACACTAGTGAGTCGGTCCAAGATTACTGTGTTAGATTTAATGCAGTCTATAACAAAATTCCAGATCATCTGAAGCCACCTGTGGGAATAGCCATGATGAAGTTTACATATGGTTTTGATGCTGATATGGCCTATCAATTAAGAGAGAGAGAACCGACCACAATGGAAGATATGCAGAAAATAGCGGTCAGCGTTGAAGAAAATTAGCTATACAAAAGAGCTAGAGTGAAAGCATAAAAGAAAGTCACCGTTAAGGAAGAGTCTTCTTCAATGGATCAACTACTCAAAAAAGTAGAGCAGATGCTTGAAAGGGTGAAGCTCAATAAGCCTGAGCCACAAGTTAGAAATCCCAACTTCCGTGGCTAGCAGTAGCCACAATATAGAATAAGACAGAGAGATCAGCAACCCCAAGAGCAAACAGCACAACAACCATTACAAACACCTTTGCAGCAAAAATTTGTACATGGACCGGATTCAGATGAGGACGAAAATGTACTAGGTGAATAAAACCACCTTTTTACTCCAAATGAGCTACTTACTTACTTGACCGAAGAAGAGGAGTGTGCAGTGAGCTCAGCTGCACACAAAGATGCAAATTTCATTTTAGCTAGTGACACTGTTTTGGAAGAAGAATCAGAAGAATACTAAAGGGGGTATATGAATGCTCTGTCTGCACAATAGCAACGATATTCACTCAGAAACAGAGATGTGCTGGCCAAACCAATATAGAAAAAGAAGGAGGGTGAAGCAGAAAAGAATGATTCATCAACTACACAAAGAAAGGGAAAAGAGGCGGTTGGTTTGGAGAGCAGAAAATGAAAATCAACATAACAATCACAACAACAAAACTGCCTCAAAGGATAAGGAGAGGAAAGAAATCCCAGTCAAAGAGGTAGAAAAGACTCCCGCTTTTAGCTTAGGGAATGAGATTTCTAAGTTAAAGGTATCCATCCTCTTGACTAAAATAATGAAAAACAACAGTTACAGAGGATAGATATCTAAAATGTTGAATTTGGACCCAATGTCTGACATGGTATATGTAGAATATGATCAACCTAAAATGATTTTTGAACCGACATCAAATGGTGAGTCTCTTGATGGTTATGTGCCACCGTTTTACATCAGTTTTAGATTGCATGATTTTGTGTTGCATAATGCCATGTTCGATTCCGGAGCTTCTCACAATCTCATGCCCAAAGCTATTATGGATAAGCTCGGTCTGGACATCACCTGACAGTACCACGATCTCTATTCATTTGATTCCATCACAATGAGATGTATAGGACTCATCAAAGACTTAGTTGTGAGTTTGGATCAACTTCCCATGAAAAATGTTTTGATGGATGTGGTGGTAGCAGATATTCCTCCAAGGTTTGGCATGCTTCTTTCCAGGTCTTGGGCAATGAAATTAAAAGGGACACTACAACTGGATTTCTCCTATGCAATAATCCCGGTGTTTGGGCAAATGAGGAAATTGTATTGGGAACAAAAAATGAAATATATGATCACAAGCAAGGAGAAATGTATAAATCATCCAATTAACTATGTACATACAGATTTAGAGTCTTTTGTTTTGTTTTCAGATAGTTTAAATGATATAGATAGTCAGATAGTAGAAGTAGATGACATTCCCGAAATAACAAAAAAATTCAGAGAAATTTTGAAGAGAGAAGAACAAGAAAAGTAGAAACATGTTGGGCAATCAGCTGAAAGCAACGGACAGCAAACAGTCAAGGGACAACAAATAGATTTCTAGCACTTACAAGAAGAGGAAGAAGGCTTATGGACCATGGATTTTGATGGAGCAGTAGGCAATGATGGCGTTGGAATCGGAATTTGGGTACACAGTCCTTTCTCCACCCCAAACAAAGTGCCTAGTAACGTAAGGGTTTGCTCTTACAAACTAGCCTTTGAGTGTTCAAACAATGAAGCGGAGTATGAAGCTCTGATTGCTGGCCTGAAACTTCTTAGAAAGCTGAATGCTAAAAGGATTTTGGTATATGGCGACTCTGAATTGGTAATAAAGAAGGTCAGAGGTGAGTATCAAGCAAAGCATCCTAGGATGCGGGCCTACCATAATGCAGTTTTGGATATCTTAAAATTATTTTCAGAATATACCTTGACATGTGTGCCCCGTATATAAAATAGCATTGCTGATGCACTTGCCAAGGCAGCAAGTAGTTTGAATATCCCCATGAACTCCAGCAACAAATTTGAAATCCATGTCAAGCACTGTCCAACCATTTCAGACAATCAGAGATATTGGCAAGTATTTCGAGATGATGAGGAAATTAAGGATTTTCTGCAAAACAAAGGCAATTTCAAAGAAACCTCAATTGATGTAGAAAATGGCAATGGAAAGGGGAATGGAAAAGATGAAGTGTAGATCAATGAAATGGACGTGTTGTAGCTGAAAAACAATATTATTCCTAAAGGCTTGATACCTATAGAAGAGCTTTTTGATCAAGATGATGTAGCCCACAAGCCAACGTTGTAACCAACAGAGAAGGGTGTAGAAGAGGTTAACATAGGAAAAACTGCCAATCCTAAGATGGTAAAATTGTCTAAAGCATTAGCGCCCAAAATCTAGGACAAATATATCAGTTTGATGGCTTCATTTGCAGATGTGTTTGCTTGGGATTATTCTAATTTAAAGAACTATGATACCAATGTCATTCAGCATACGATACCCATCAAGCCCAATCAAAAGCCATTTAGATAAAAGCTGAGAAGGATAAATCCAAAGTTGCTGCCATGTATCGAAAAGGAAGTAAACAGGTTGTACAAGTCAGGTATCATTGTTCCCATCAGATTTTCATATTGGATATCCAACTTGATGCCCGTACGCAAGAAGATAGGTGAGATTCGATTGTGCATCGATTTCAAAAACCTAAATAAATTCTCATTGAAGGAAAATTATCCAGTGCCCAAAATGGACCATATACTTCAACGAGTAGTGGGGGCATATCATATGTCACTGCTAGATTGTTATTCCAGATATAACCAAATTTTTGTCCATGAAGATGATAGAGACAAAACAGCGTTCACCACTCCATGGGGAACCTTTCATTATGCCAAAATCCCTTTCGGTTTAAAAAATGCAGGTGCCACCTTTCAGCGGGCAATGGACTTGGCTTTTGCAAATGAGAAGGATGTGTTTTTGATGATGTATCTGGATGATTTGATAGTGTTTTCAAAATCTGACGAAGAACATATCCACCATCTAAGAACCGTCTTTCAAAAGTGTAGAAAATATGGTTTATCACCGAGTCCTAAGAAGAGCTTGTTTGGCATGATGGAAGGAAAATTACTTGGGCACATTATCTCAAAGGATGGCATTCATATTGATCCAGCACGTGTGCAAGAAATTCAAAAAATAAATCTACCCAGGAACAAAAAAGAGATACAATCATTCAATGGTAAGATGAATTTTCTGCGTCGCTTTGTGCCTAATCTTGTTGAACACTTAAAGGAAATGACCAACATGCTTAAGAAGGACAACCAGGTAAAGTGGATAGAGGAGGCTGTAAAATCTTTCAACTTGGTCAAATTAGCCCTTTCTTCAACTCCAATTCTAGTATGCCCAGACTATACTCAAGATTTCATATTGTTTTCATTTTCTTCGGTGCACATTATGGCAATAGCCTTATTGCAGAAAAGAGATGATCACAAAAAACTCATAGCATTATTCAGCAGGGCTATAAGAGATGTGGCTTTAAAGTACAATATCATTGAGAAGCACGCCCTGGCACTTGTGAAGGCATTGAAGGATTTCTGGGTATATATCCTACATTCTCACATTCTAGCCTATGTTCCCAACGCTGCTGTAAAAGATGTTTTAGTGCAGACCGATCCGGAAGGAAGAAGAGGCAAATGGATTGCAACCTTGCTAGAATACGATGTGGAAATAAAGCCCACAAAGCTGGTCAAAGGATAGGGATTGGCAAGGTTAATGGCCGAATCAAACTTGCATGCATTGGACATAAATCTGATCGCTGCCATGTCCGATGAGAATGAGGAAGGAACGTCCATCTAGGTATCTGAAATGTTTGATTTGTCCCCATGGTATTCAGATATAATATGTGTGCTGAAAAATCTATCAGCACTGCCCGGCATGACTAGAAACAAAGCGAGAACACTCAAATTGAAGGCTGCCAAGTTTTGCATTTTGAATTCTGCACTGTATTGGAAAGATCCCAGTGGTATTTTGTTAAATTGTTTGGTGGAGGAGGAGGCAAATAAAGTCATGGAGTATTTTCACTGAGGAGAGTGTGGTGGTCACCTTTTTTGGAAGTCAACAGCGAACAAAATTTTGAGAGCAGGGTACTATTGGCCTACTTTGTTTTTTGATGTGTATAAGATGATCAAGTGCTGTCATAAATGTCATATTTTCGAAGGAAAATAGAAATTACAGCCTTTGCCACTTAAGCCTATTGAGGTGAGTGCTCCTTTCCAACAGTGGGGGTTACATTTCATTGGGGAAATTCATCCCGCTTCTTCCAGAAAGCATAGATGGATCCTTACAGCGATAGATTATTTCACAAAACGGATTGAGGCAGCTCCCACCAAACAAGTTACAAATACGGTAATCATTTCCTTTCTCGAAAATAACATCTTGTCTCACTTTGGTTTTCAAAACAAGTTAATCACCGATAATGCAACAGCTTTCAATTATAAAAGGATGGTAGAATTTTGTCATAAATATCACATCATTTTGGGTCACTCAACTACCTATCATCCACAAGCCAATGGATTGGCGGAATCCTCGAACAAATCATTGATCAACATTATCAAGAAGCTACTGGAAATAAATAAAAGGAGTTGGAATAAGAGGCTGGTCCATGCGCTTTGGGAAGATCAGATCAGTCAGAAAAAATCCATTGGTATGTCACTGTTTGAGCTTGTTTAAGGAGTTGATACTATATTTCCTACCTCTCTCGCTTTCCCAGTAATCAGAATTATCCAGGATGCTGGCAGTGAAGAAGATCCCATGCAAAGAAGGTTGAATCAGATGGTCCACTTGCAGCAAACAAGAGAAGAATTTATCAAGAACACATCCAAATTGCAGGAGAAGATAAAGAAAATCTATGACAGAAAAGAAAAGGCAGATAGATTTTACTTGGATGATATGGTACTGAAGTGGGATGCAAGGAATGAAGAGAAAGGTAAGCACGAAAAGTCCGAAAATCTGTGGAAAGGCGCTTTCAAATTTGCAGCATATAGGGGACATAATGCCTTTCTTTTGAAGGAGATGAACGGGGAAGATTGTCCTGGAGGGCCGATCAATGGTCGACTACTTAAGCAGTACTAATGCTGATTTATTAATGCTACTTCCACTGTCATTGTAAATACCAATTTTATTTCAATTTGGTTTCAGTCTATCAAGCTAGTTTTTGAGTCATTTCAATGTCAAATTTGAGTAAATTTCTTGGTCATTTCAGTTTCATAAATAAGTCACAGTTATGTGTTGTAGTCAAAATGATGACCCCATAGCCCAATGGAAAAAATGCATTGTCTAGCTCCTCTAGAGATCTGTTGTTCTTGGCACCTCCAAGGAGCTACCATCCCCCATTGGAGCCAATGTTAGAGTCAGTCTCGTCAGCCCTCCGTCAGAGATCAAAACTCTTTATGCATTTCATTTTTAGGTGTCCTACTCCACTCATTCAACTGCATTCTGCTAGGGGCATGCCATAATCTGATGAAGAACGTCATGCTAGTCATTTCCCCCTCATGTATACCTCCTGCTGGCTCAGGTCTTTTGTCAATAATCACCAAAGTCCATAATAGTCAAGGTCTAGTCCTTTAATAGACAAAATTCATTTTTGCTCATTAGGTCTAGAGATAGATCAATTTGGTCTTTGAAACATGTCCAATAAAGCCATGCAAGCTAGAGTAAGGCCCTTACACAGTTATGGTTTAGAGAGATTCATCGTCAGGTGGATAGACTTCGACTCTTCTTCAAAACTCTATTTCGAAGAAAAGTTAAACAGTGTCATTTATGACCAAATTTTACAAAAAAGTCACCAGTTGATTTTTTCAGATGCAGTCGTGGTTTCCATGGCCAAATGTCCTATCGTACAGTCCCTGCAAAGAGTGCCGAAAATTCCATCATTTGAGCCAAAATTTCAAAGGGAAAGTGAAAATCAGTGTGTTTTAAAGTTAGTGAAAAAAGTGCAAAACACAACATTAGAAAGATGGGCTTTCAAGGAAGTAAAAATTAAACCGATCTCTTCCAAGGCTATGTATACATGTTTTCATCCAAATCAAGGGCATTATGCTATTACAAGCCTTGGAGAGATGTTGCAAAGGTGTGAGTGTGAAATCGTGAGCGTTTGAGTGAGTTGGAGGTGGTTTTAGAGGGCGCGACGCATATACCCAGCAACGCGACACACACAGAGGGCGCGCCTCACACGTAGCCTACCCATAGTTTAATTCTTCTAAGGACGCCACGCATACCCAGCGCGCGACGCACTGGGCTTTGCGCGTGGCACACACAGACAAGGACCAAAAACAGTGCCCAAACACTTCCAAATTTTGGTGAATGCTATCAAATAGAGAGGTAAGCCTTATGACATTGCTTGTCCATAAAATTTTATCAATGTTATGATGTTTATAGAGATGTTTGAATGTCACCAAAATGCATAAAGTCAACCGTAAGAAATCACCAAGAAAATGATGGCTAGGGTTGTTAAAATGTGTTGTTAGTGCCAAGGTTTCACTCCACTAACCTTTTTCCCCTCACCTATCATTTTCCCATCCTCCCTTTATCACTTTTCATAAAATACCTGCCCTAAATTACTACCAAACCCTCTCCCC
>APFE030100392.1:0-10287 GCA_000404065.3 Pinus taeda
TTTATGAATATTTTAAATTTAAAAATTTGAAAATTTATAAATAACATTTAAAATTCCTAACCTATTTTTCCATTTCAAAATGGTCTTATGTCCGAAATAAAGTGGTTCATCCCAAACAAATTCTCGAAACATATTTCTCCTATCAGCATAATTCAAAAGAAAAGACGTCATTTTTCACACAGCTACCGTAGACATAGATAACTATAACATTTATCAACCATTTATAATTGACCATAATATATATATAATTGAATTCTCGTTCTGTCAAAATCGAACGATTTCATATTCATTTGTCCATTGCTGTTTGAACTGACCTGTCCTGTCCTTCAAACATTGTAGCACTAACGCCTCGGGAATTGCGTTACGCTTCTATCAGAAAATTTAATTTATACAAATATAATTATTTTTATTGTCTTGTAACTTTCCGTCAGTAAAGTACAAGGCGTTTACGAGTTAATTATAGAAAAAACCGTACCCATACCACCAAACCACCAAAAACCGCGCTATACTTACGCTCCGACATTCCCCCGGAACCAGGTTGTCCGAGCTTGGAGAGAAGCACTGCCCGTGTATCCATACCACATTCCATTATCTATTCGATAATACCGCAACCCCGCGAGTACGTTTCCAGCGGAGCTGAACAGAACACCATCTCATTAGCATTTTCAACCAATAGTTTCCCGTCAGATGAAGATGGACGCTCAACTTCCAAATGGGTATGAAGTGAACAGGTACGTGCTTCTGAAACTAAGCTCGCCGCTGGAATCTTTATTACAATATCAATTTATCAACATTAAGAAAAAAAATATGGAATGTTGGGTGTGAGAATTTCTGGAATAAGAATAATGGGCAGCATCGACTAAGGAACTCCGTTTGCTTATTTTATAGATGCCAATCCAAGCTGCAGTGCAAGAATGAACGAATGAAATGTTCTCTAGCATCTCTGTGGTATAATAGACAACCTACGGGGAATCCTAATAATCAGTCCACTGCTGTTGGTACTCAGGCCTGAAATATGGCGGTCATATTCTGTCCCAACCAGTATTTCCAACGCCACTGTATATTTTACATTTCACTCAGGCCTGAAATTTTGCTATCAGATTGTGTCCGAACCAGTATTTCCAATGCCAATTTCAAGAGTCAAATGTAAAATGTACCCATCATGCCAATATTCTGGTAATTTGTCAGTTATAACCAATCTCTAAAAGCCTCTTGGTTTGAGTGGACATTGAAAAGAAAACAGGACACTTATAATTAAGGCGCAGAGCTAGCTCATTAGGGTTTCCTTTCTTATATGGAAAATTTCAGGGGCTTTCTTTTGTTGAAATGAATTTCATCCAAATTTTATATAATAAAATTATTTTACTTTAAATAAAATTAAAATTTTATAGAAACTATATAAAATTTTCAAAAATTTAAATATTTTGGAAATATTTTACAATAATATTGTCAATATTTTACAATTTAGGAAAATTCACCCATGCTTTTATATTTTAAAATAAATTATCATCCTTACAATTTTCCATCATTAATAATAAACTTACCTGCAGACAATGCTGCTTGGCCAACACAAAACATCTTATTGTGACTGGGGAAGCAATCAAAATCCAAGCTTTTTATAGATTTATTTTGAGTAAGCATAGAGTCTGGACCCTGCAAAAGTGGCAATTTAATTTTATGTTTGTAACTTTATATAACCTGGACCCTGCAAAAGTGGCAATTTAATTTTATGTTTGTAACTTTATGTAACCTTTGTGCACTGCTTCAATTACAACCTATTAGAGTAAAGCAATCTCCAATATTTGGCTATTAGCAGTTTGCATTCTATTAATCAAACTTAGTATCATTATTAAATTCTTTATTGCACTCCGTTTAATAACTAGAATTTGAAGTTTGATATCTTAAATAATAAAATGTGTATTATTATATTTGATATCTTAAATAATAAAATGTGCATTTGATGGAGTCCAGCTCCGAATCTTGTTCTTTTGTAAGCGAACTCAAGGACTTATGCTATTAAATAAAATTTGCATCCAGAAGATTTGCAAGCTCTCTCAGTCAGCAATTCATTCTTTTAGCTAGTTTGTATTTATCCTTGTCATTACTTACATTCCCTTTGCTATGTATCTATCAAGGCTACACATAATTGTTTAATCCAGAATCCTGGATTCTTAACCGATATGTACAAAATTAATGACTTCAAGGGTCTACGCTATTTTCCTGTTGATTTATTTCCAATAAATTGTCTTAATGCAGACAACTCCAGTGAACATTGTTGTGGGATCCCCGGTGTGGGTAGGAGACCCCGAAGTAGCCTGGATTGATGGAGAGGTTATTGAACTCAACGGGCAGGAAGCCAAAATTCAAACTACAAATGGGAAGACGGTCAGAACATCCTGACACCTCTTACACAGATGACTCACTCAGCAGGTCTGTTCAGATGCGTGCCTTTTCTTACAAATAGGTCTGTTCAGATGTGTGCCTTTTCTTACAAATATTTTTAATGTTTTAGAATGAAGTGATTTTTATATGCCAAGAAGATTTTGGAAAATACTAGATCATTGTGTCACATATTTCTATCCCAAAAAGCAAATTGTCGTAAGAAGCTATGGTGAGCTAGATTATGCTGGTAGAAAGAATGGTCGATCAACTGTCGTTTTTATGTGTCACATACTGGAGTTGTCAGCAGGCAGCAGTGATGGTCAACTCAAGGCTTCTCTGATTAATTAATTGCAGATTGTTTGTAAGAAAATATGGTGTTTTGTGAAAATATTAATACCAATAAGTTTCTTTAGTATTCCTATCAGCCTTGTATAGTTCTGGTGTGATAGAAATTTCAATGTCCCACTGTATTTCTAGTGCATATCTCTTTTACAGCTTACAAGTATTATGAAAATGATGGAAGGATGATTAGCAATAACAATTGATGTGCTCTCTATTCAGGTGGTGGTTCATTTGTCAGCCATTTATCCAAAAGATGCAGAAGCACCTTCTGCGGGGCTAGACGACATGATGAAACTTGCCTATTTGCATGAGCCAGGGGTTTTACAAAATTTGTATGCTAGATTTAATCTTAATGAAATTTATGTAAGGG
Organism: Pinus taeda; assembly: GCA_000404065.3. Lineage (NCBI taxonomy): Eukaryota > Viridiplantae > Streptophyta > Pinopsida > Pinales > Pinaceae > Pinus > Pinus taeda. The sequence goes on from APFE030100392.1 coordinate 3,095, forward strand.
GCCTGCTTACTATGATGCTTTGAGATTGTGTTTTTAATTCATTTCAAGCAAGTTAAGAAATTGCTGTGCTTCTTTCTAGCTAGCACGTTTAGTGTTTTGGATACTTTTGAGAAGTACCTTCCTGTTTTACTACAATGGTACTTTAGATCTACCTAAAGCTATTCTGGTCTAATGGAACAACATCTTATTGACAGACATACATAGGGAATATATTGATTGCTGTCAATCCTTTCAGAAGACTTCCACACTTGTATAATACCCATATGATCGAACAATATAAAGGTGCTGCTTTTGGAGAGCTAAGTCCTCATCTTTTTGCAGTGGCAGATGCCTGTTACAGGTACCATCATGGATCTTGTGTTATTTGAATTTGTTCATTTTGCTGGAAACAATCCACCTAGAGAGTATCTTTAATGGATAAATCCTTTGCTTTGCATAAAAGATGAAATGGATTTGACCTATTGGTTAGAGGGTATTATTTCCTATCAGTAATCAATACATGAAAATGATAGCGCGGGTTCTAAAGCTAAACGTGGATGTGCCTGGCAAGGGGAAACCTGAGCCTGAACCTCCCTTAGGGAGGCCACTCTTACATAAAGTCTAATTGTTTACATACAGGGCCATGGTCATGGAGGGGAAAAGCCAGTCAATCCTAGTCAGTGGAGAAAGTGGAGCAGGAAAAACAGAAACAACAAAAATGCTTATGCGTTACCTTGCATTTATGGGTGGTCGATCAGGAACAGAGGGAAGAACAGTGGAGCAACAAGTCCTGGAAGTAAGAAACAACTGCATTCTTTGTCATACATATGGTTATAGGTAATGCTTCTCCATAGCTTATAGTGTACTTGTTGCTGTATTACTAAAATAATGTGTACTGGTTATGTCTACAGTCAAATCCCGTTCTTGAAGCTTTTGGTAATTCAAAAACCGTCAAAAACAACAATTCCAGGTGACTCATAGAAGCGCAACTATGATTTATTTTGTAACTAGCCAATTGAACTAAGCTCAACAAAATGGATTTCGCAATGGCAGTGAAATATATGGTGTTTGTATATCTCATCTGATAGAAAAGCATCTGTGATGCAGACGTTTTGGCAAATTTGTTGAACTCCAGTTCGACAAAAATGGAAAGATATCAGGAGCTGCTGTGAGGACGTACCTTCTAGAAAGGTCTCGTGTTTGTCAGGTCTCTGATCCAGAGAGCAATTATCATTGTTTCTACATGCTTTGTGCTGCACCACCAGAGGTACATCCATTCATTATGCCTAACAAATGTCGGGGAATTTTACAAAATTGATGAAGCTCGTTTTAATGCAGTATTTGCTTTCTGAATTGGTAGATAATAATCTGCAAGACTTTCACGCCAAGAATCTCAGATTCATGAATCTTACCAATGTGGTTCCTTATTTTAAGTTTTCAGGATGTTGCTAAATACAAGTTGGGAGATCCTAGTACATTTCATTATCTTAACCAGACTAACTGCTGTAAAGTGAGTACTATAGATGATGCTAGAGAGTATCTTGAGACAAGAAATGCCATGGATGTGGTTGGAATTAGTCCAGCAGAACAGGTATTCTTTGCAAATGTAGTCATTTGTATCTTATGAAAATTTATGTGCACAACAGTAGTAGTTTGTTCATAAATGCAATTGATAATATGCGGCAGCATAATCATGCCATGTATTCAAATATATAGAAAGTGACGATTTGAATGATTGGATCTGCAGGAAGCGATATTTAGAGTAGTAGCAGCTATTCTCCATCTTGGTAATGTTGAGTTTGTCAAAGGGAAGGAACCAGACTCTTCTCAACTAAAAGATGATAAATCTATTTTCCATCTTCAAACAGCAGCTGAACTTCTCATGTAAGCTACAAATGTATCACACATACAAAATAATTTAGTGTTTCTCATGTTTATATGTTCTTTATAGGTGAACTGGATCACTTTGTTATAAGTTAAAACACATTAAATTCTATCTCAGGTGTGATGTCAAGGGCCTTGAAGACTCTCATTGTAAACATGTTATTGTTACACGAAATGTAATAAAATTGCTTGATCCTGCTGCTGCAACTCTCAACCGAGATGCTTTGGCAAAAATGATATACTCACGATTATTTGATTGGTAAAAAATAGTTGCAAAAGTCTAAACTAGAATAATTTGTGCATTTCATTAGCAAATCAAGTGTTGCTTTAGTTTCTATGCTAAAATCTCCTAATCCATAATATTTACAGGCTGGTAGATAAATTCAATCTTTCAATTCGTCAGAATCCCAATTCAGCACACATTTGATTGGAGTTCTTGATATTTATGGATTTGAATGTTTCAAGGTCAACAGGTATATTTCCATCATTTGCAACTTGTAGGAGTAATTTTAACAAATGTTAAAGGCTATTTGACTCAAGTACATTGTTTGAAGATTTGAGAGAACAGTAGATAGCTTTCTGAAGGTATAAAGGAGTTCTTAAATATTGATCCAAAGCTATGGCTCTTGAGTCTTAAAATGGATATTTGTTGTTTCTCATAAATGAAAAAAAAATACTGGGCAGTGTACATGGAAAGTGTCATATATTTTTCCTTACCTGCTTGTTGTCTGAATATCAGTTTACAACCATACAAACTTCAGTGTTTATTTGCAAATATAATCAATGTTCTCGTCGACATTTGCAAATTATTTTGGGAAAAGATCCATTTGGGGGAAAGATCCTGTTAATTAAATTATAAAATGCAAAAAGATTGAAATTGCAATTCTTGAGGTCAGCATTCCATATGATGTATTTTCTCATATTGTTCTTTCTTTCATGGCAGTTTTGAGCAAATGTGTATTAATCTTACAAATGAGAAGCTACAGCAGCATTTCAATCAGGTTTTGAAACACTCTTAGATGCTTGAGCTATGTTGGGAATGAATCTGCCTTCTTTTTTCTTCGGTCCACATTTATAGTTGACACTATCCAGCCCCCTACAGTTCAATGATGTTTTATTTCTGTTTGCACAATCAGTACATGTGATGCAGCATGTCTTTAAGATGGAACAGGAAGAATATATAAGGGAAGGTATCAATTGGAGTAACATAGACTTTGTGGATAATCAAGACGTGCTGGATCTTATAGAGAAGGTTTCCACTGTTTCTCCTTTATGTTATATTCTTTGTCGTTATGCTAAAATTGAATTTGCCAAAATCGAATTGCCTTTATAAATGCTCTGCATTAGAAGAGGCAACACAGAGTTTATATATTGACCATGACAGTGGGTCCTTAAGATACACAGTCAAGGATATTGTTCTTTTATAGTGCAACAAGGAAATTTGGGTGTACCTTCTGATCTTCTTTCAACATTTTATTATATATTCTTTGAAAATTGAAGTGGATATCTGCCACGATTGACTTAATAACAAGGAGCCATGCATGGTTTTGCAGAAACCTGGAGGAATTATTGCACGTCTGGATGAAGCTTGGTATGATTGTATTATCTGTCTTTAATCTTCTGATCTCACTTAAGCGGAATTTATTTCATTAATGCTTTGATACAATTGCCACCACTTATTTAGTTATTTGGAATTGATGTTAATTGGTGAAGTCAATTCAACTGTCATATATATGTCAAGATGAAGCATTCCATAGAAACGGCCTTATTATTGCAATTATACTAGTCGTCTTGAATGTGGTATAAATAAGATATGCGGCAGTTCACTCAAATGAGAAATTGATTTCAGAGGCAAAAGGTTATAATGCCCCTAAATTGTCTGTATTGCTTGATTGTGCAGTAAGTTTACAAAATCGACACATGAAACATTCGCTCAAAAGATGTACCAAACCTACAAAATCCACAAACGTTTCTCCAAGCCAAAACTGGCTCGTACTGAATTTACAATCAATCACTATGCTGGTGATGCAAGGGTTTGCTCTTTTTGGCCAAGTTATATGACTTAAGCAGTGCTTTTAGGATTGTGTAAATGCTCTTACTTTGAATTTTATCTGCTGTGTAGGTTACTTATCTGGCAGATCTGTTCCTTGAGAAGAACAAGGACTTTGTTGTTCCAGAGCATCAAGCTCTGTTGAATGCTTCACCGTGTCGCTTTGTTGCATTGCTTTTTCCTCCTTTGCCAGAGGAATCTTCAAAATCATCCAAATTCTCCTCTATTGGCACACGTTTTAAGGTAATGGCATGATGACCTGTGTTTTTTTTTTGAAAAGTAGACATCTAATATTACACTAAAAATTTAAAATAGTAAAATTGCATCAAAAACAGCATCCAGGATGACACCCTCTCTCAAAGCAAGTGAGAAGTGCCAACATGTCTGTATGCACCAATCTCTAGAAAAAAAGAGATCTTTCCTATAATGTTTCATCCTAGCTAAAATTTGTGCAGCTGAATCCAGATCAAAAGCGGCCCTGCATCTTTTTCACCACAGAAATTCCTGTCAGCCTTATAGTGTTCAAAATCCTTCTATCATGTCTGTTCGTCCACATATCTCCCAAATCTCTGCTTTCCAAATAAGAGGCCCAACAGAAAGAGTTCCATATTCTGAAAATTCCATCATCATAGACCACAGAGCCCTTATCACTCTACATCCCCCAAAGACATGTCTAACTGTCTCCTTCTCCAGACATATTGCACTACAGCCATTAGTTAGTCCAGTCCTAAGAAAAGGGGCCGTGGCCCTTAGCTGCTAGACCTTGTTTAGTTACCATCCATCCTGAATTTCAGGATTTGAAAGACATTGTTGCTTTCTCTTTTGCATGACGCTACTAGAATGGGAGAGCATACATTGCTGGACAAGAGCCCCTATCCTGCCAACCTACTCACCTGAACAAGACACCATTAAATCACTTACAACACCCTATTTCTGCCTACATTTAGACATTGCTGGACAAGAGCCCCTATCCCGCCAACCTGCTTGCTTGAAGAAGACACCATTAAACTTCTTATTTAACAATCTAATTCTGCCTTTCAGTACCAACTCTCCACAGATGCAAAAAGAAAACGTTGTAACTTTAACTCAGTCTGTCTCAAACCCTCTTGCTTAGTAAGGGTGAAAAATCTCAGCCATTTCTCATCTTATGCAGCATCCCTACATAGTTAACTCTGACCACGACCTGCCCAAGCCCTATCTGAAAAGAGTGTCACACGAAGAGGGACCATCTACTCGTGCTAGGAGAATGGATGAATAGTGATGAAAGAACCTTTGCATAAGGTCCAAAGGTTAAATTTATAGACAAAATAATTCTACATGAAAGGTGATGATCCGTCATCTTTTCTCAAAGACATTTCACAGTCAAGCCAGGTGTTAAATGAGCAACACATGCTCCTATTCTCTTTTTCCCCTTTCCATTTTCAGTTTTCAAGTAACAGACCCTCCTTTTTTTGTTCTACATAGCCATTCTCGTGTTCATTTTATATTATTTTTTCTGTTTAGTTATTACATCATGCTTAGTGCATACAACTTTGTGCCTCAACTTAGTAAAAGGATTAAAAGTATAAGCAACTAATAATTTAGTAGCAGGGCCTTGGTCTTGGGCTTCCAATTAGGATTTCACATGGTCTAATATACTTGCCACATATACACAATATATACAATGATGATGTACCCTTGACTTAGCACCCATGCAAAACATCTCAAGGTATCTATGAGTTGACACCTAGAGAAAACATTCCAGGGTACCCTTGACTTAAAACCCAAGCAAAATAAGTTGATGCATGAAATACAAAATATACACATCATATATAAATAATGATATGTGTCCAAAGAGATTTATCAAAACCAGGTACTGCATTCTCCTTCCCCTTGGAATAGCAACAGCCTTATTGTGGTCTTCATGGCTCAAACAAAACTGGATACTATTCTCTTATGGAATACTCAAATTCACAAGTCACCTCATTCAATCTCTAATGTTCCCGTTGGATGCTGCTCTATATATGTGCTCATTTCTAAAGCAATGTCACCTTCATGTTGAGGGTGAATGAAGGTCTAGTTCGAAACACTCCATTTGGTGCCACCTGAATTATAGTCCAATTGATCATGTCATTAAAATAAAAAACATACTTCTTAACTAAATAACTGTGAAAGACAGTATGAGCTCTAATGTTATTAGGAAATACTAATCTATATGCAACTGAGCCTATCTTCTCAAGAATTTTAAATGGAACAAAAAAATCTCAGAGCTAGCTTGTCAAGATTCCCCAATCTCAATGAACTCTTCTTAGGTTTCAACCTGAAAATTACATGATCACCAATTCCGAATGCCTTGTGATTGCTACTCAAATCTGCCTAGCTTTTTTCCTTATCTCGGGCTTCCTTCAAATTTTGCTTATTTCAGGAAACATGTTTTTCCATCTTCTTGAGTAACTCCGCCCTGAGTGCGATTCTCTCCACTAGATTATCTCAATGCACTTGAGCATTTCATTTTCTTCCGTACAAAGCTTCAAATGGATGCATCCTCAATTATGCATGATCTTATTGTTCTATGCAAATTCCAACGAGTGCAGATAGCATTCCCACATGGATGACTTGTCCATCACATACATTTGTGGAATGTCCTCAATAACATAAATAACCCTTTCACTCTGCTCCTCTGTTGGGGATGATAGGATGTGCTGAAATTTAGTTACATTACAATGTTTGGAACAGAGTTGCGGGGGAGCGCTCCCCCCCCTTCGAACCTGCTCCCAATCCGCGCTCTAGGCGGGAGCGGGTTGGGAGCATGCTCCCGATAAAAAAATTTCCACTCCTTGCCAAAATCGGGAGCGATATTGGGAGCGTCGCTCCTGGAGCGAAAATTATAGCTCAGGAGCGATCAGGGAGCGATTGCTCGCGATCGATCCCGAGCTTTAAATTTTCGCTCTGGGAGCGATTCGACCGACGATGGGAGTGATCTGGCGGAAAAAAAAAAAAAAAAATCGCGGACGCCCAAAAAAATCAAATTTAAAAAAAAAAAATTATGTTTTATAAACACAATGGGGCAAAAAAATTTCATTATGACTTGAATGAGAGCAAGAGCAAAGGAGCAAGGAGAAGCGAGGAGCAAGCGTCGAGGAGCAAGGAGCAAGCCTGCAAAGAGGTAAGTAACTTAGTAATTTAGTTAGTTTAGTTAGTTTAATTTAGTTAGGTAGTATTTTAGTTTATTAACTATAATTAGTAAAAAAATCATGAATCTAAATTAAATTAATTAATCTAAATAAATTAAATTAATTTG
>APFE030100402.1:0-20526 GCA_000404065.3 Pinus taeda
GGCAAGAACAATTTGCTATAGGAAGCTATCAGAGTGCTAAAACAGGACAAATTTTATGTATAAAAGCCACTAGAGACTTGGAGAGAAAGTAAATATTCAAAGGAAATTGCAAGAGTGCAAACAAAGATGCTACAGCTAAAAAATGAATTGCTACGAGATGAAGAAAAAGTGCTAGAGTAAGGGACAACAACTCAAGTGGAGGGAGAAGGTCCACAAGGACTCCAAGAGCCCACTCCACAACTTGGTATTAGATCCTATTACAAATTTATTACAAAAAGATCTAGAACTCTCCAGTAGATGCAAATTCAAAAATCCAAGGAGGTAGAGCATGTGGGCCTCATGGAGGAAAAAGTGAAAGAAATTAGCAAGGAATTGAATTATTTAAGGCTAAGGGAGTATGTGATCAAATACAAGAAGCCATCCAAATCATATTCCAATTAGCTAAGGAAGAGAATTTCATGAAGAACCACAGGGCAAGGAGAATGAATAGGTTTTTTAGACGATAAGCAAAAGTTTCAGTAGGGGGGTATGATAGGCCTTCAAATTAGACACAAATTAAGGACCAGGACCACCTAACCTTTCCGGCGCACATAAAGGCTATATCAAATCTCTCCTTCTACACTTAATAATATTTTTAATTTAATATGTTCTTAGGAAGGTTTAGAGATAATTGCATATTATGTACCTAATATTATTTATTTTTGTAGAGTATTGAGAGGATATGGAGTAAATTATGAGTGAGATAATATAGGTACTTTCTTCCTACTACAAGATGGACCAAGATTGGATAATAAATGAACTAAATATCATGAAATTATTGCACAAATCTAGGAATGTGTTCCTTTTCATTTAATGTAGATTCCTAGTGTTGAGAACCAAATCCACTATTTGAGGGATTTTGGAGGGTAAAGCTTCCTCCTTTTAATCAGAATACTTCCTCATCATTTTTTATAAGTACCAAATTAAATTTTCCTTTAGGGGCATGTATTTCTTAGTCTTCTTGTGGAGAAAACTTGTTATTTAGTATCTCCACTTTCATTTCTAGCAAGGATGTACTTGGATTGATTCAAATAATGAAGTTTGGTGCCATTTTTAGCCTCTAAAGCTTGGTATCCTCCATATAAATTTTTGTTTCTTTAGGCTTTGGAATCCCAGGATCCTCAAATACCTCTTGTACAATTTCTTTATTTCCTTTGAATGCCTTTTTCACTTGCATCTCTTATTTCTACATTTACTCTTCATGCTTCTATTGTTGTAGGTAATATTTGTTAAATGGTTGAAGTGATTTGTTTTATAGGTTATTTAAATACTCACAAGAATTATTTATCCTTATGACAAATTTTAAAATTCATATTCATCATTCAGCTACTTGGATTGGTTTACTAGTTCACAATTCTAGAATTTCTGGAAATCCCTTATAGATAAATAGTAGTAATTTTCTGTTGTTTTAGAACGTGTTAATGACCTTCAGTTGAGTTTATTACACTTGAATTGGGTTATAAAATGATACAATTTAGTAAAAAAATTACCCCATATAATTTTCACTTGATTAGGTTAGGCATTTGGTAGGTTAACTAGCTCACTAATTCTTGAATTTCTGGTTTTTAGAGTAGTAATTTTCTGCTCTTTTTTTAGCACATGTTAATCGGGGTATTTTGGAGCGATTACACCTATAATGGAGTCCTAGGAACTCCTAATCAATAAAAAAAATTTCCCATCTCATGTTCATTTGATTTACTTGGCCCTTCAACAAGTTATCTCTCCTGTAGCAAAACAGGGCCCTCTATAGCACTCCCATACCACATGTAAACTTGACTAGATTTTCTCCAAAACCCGTGATTGAGTAAGACCAAATACCTCTTAAGCCTTTCCTCTTATCCATTGAAATTCACCTCTACAGTTTGGATTAGTGGACGGATTCATGAATTGAAGAGCATAGTGATGATTTTCACTATTACTTTATGAAGCGCCTTGTGAAATTTATTGACAAAATATATCTGGAATGCAATGATTGAAGAATGATTTCATTTTGTTTCATACATCTTAAGCTATGGTTTCCATTTCCAACATTTCTATTTCTATTGCATAGACTAGGCTTCCTTTTGATGTACCATTTATACTTTGGAAATAGGTTAATGTTTACATTTTTACAAGTAAGATTAGCATTTACATTCATCCAAAGTAGAATAACCTTTCCTTTCTGCAAAATTAACTAGGATTTCCTCTCTGCAAAAGTAATTAATTTTCCTTTCTGCAAACAGAGTAACATTTCCATTTCTGAAATCAGTTTAGGCTTGTATTTCATGACATTTGTTTCATTGCATCAGGTCAATGAAATAATGACACATTTCATGTTTCACATATAGTGTCAACACCTCCTAAGTTTGTACGAACCCCAGGTTGATAATTTAAGTCGATAGACCTAGTAGTTGCAACATTTTTGTTGCAATATTGGGGCTCATTAATGGGCACCCAAGGATCTTCCTTAAATAAAGACTGCTTTTTCTGTCAATGAAAGGATATACCACATTGCCCCATTTTCATTACATGGTTTGGGGCTATTTTCCATGGATGGAATCAAGGTATGTTATAGAGGATTAACTTAATTGATGATTTATGTAAGACCCTATTACAACTACAATGATTGGGTATGGCTAGTCCAATATAGAAACCATATGTGAAGATATGGAGTGGCCGCTAATTATATACAACTAAAACACAATGATGAAAATAAAGGCACAACTATGTATATTGATAGAAGGCCAAAAGAAATAGGGAATATTGCAGGGTTTATAAATAGTACATGGCCTATCACCAAAAATAAGAAACCCAGTTTCATATTCGAGGGAAGTGAAGGAAATCATGTATTCATGTGTGCCATTAAATCAATAGGTGTAAGGGAAGAGTTTCTCATTGATTACAATTTGAATAAAATAAATACAAATATTTCTATTATTGGGGTGGTATGTATTCAATTTTACCCAATTTGTAAGCAATTTCTATTGAATATTATGATTTTCGTTTACTACAATATATTGTTAGACATCTTGTAAGTTGAGGAAACATTTTAATACATCATGGTTAAAATATTGAGTCAGATTAATCAAGGTCAAAGGGCACCAACCTCACAAAAGGTAAACGTCAATGTAGTTGTAAATAAAATAATTTAACCATGAGATATATATACAAGTAGCATTTTATCCATTATAGAGTAATTCAAATTCATATTTTTAGGCATCATATAACTAAGTGAAATATTCACTATGCATATGACCAACTTGATTAAATTCATTCCTTCATCCTTTTTAAAGTATTGTTTCTATACAATATGGAATATATTTTAATCCTATCATAATGCCTCTTGCAAGAACCTTCTAAGATGATGAAGTTTTATAAATTTAGAACCTCTTATATTGGCCATGCTATAACGTGAAGTTTCTATATAAATTTAAACATATGCCAGTAGTGGTTTTATTATTAATATAATGATTATTAATTGTGGATTAATTGTGAAATACACTTATTTGATAAACAAGGTGATAAGAGGAAGGAACCAGCCTTAGGGTAATCCAAAGATGCTCATGAGGAAGAGGTTACTGATGAAGCCATTTTTATAACTATCGATCAAATCCAAACAATAAGGAAGCTTAAAATCAAAGCAAACAAGAAACTTAATTATTTAGATATTATTAAGCCTCGGAAAGATGAGATAAAAGGAGAAATCAGGACATTGTTGCAAAAATTTCGTTAGTATGGGGTGAGAAACGCATTTAATTATGCCATTTATTTGTTTATGATTTAGTTATCTCATCCTTTATAAAAATGTCTCTTTATTTTACAGAAGTTTTTGGTGGAGTACGATCCTTATGCTATGACTATGGAGGAAAACATTGGTAGGAGCGTCAATGCTCCACCTGTGAGTGAGTCACCTATCATTGAGACTGCTACACCCATTCAACCACCCACAATAGGATCTGCACCCCCTGAACAACATATGTTAGGATCTACACATGATGTTGTGGATGTAGAGCATGATCCAATTTCACCATTTGAAGTGAGATTTATTGGATCTTCCTATGTTACTAGCATGGGATCACTATCGATCATGTTTCTGGTAGATGATGACAATGTCCCCATGAAATTAGAGAAACTTCCAAGTATTTAAGAAGTGTTTAAATATTAATTACAACCTAACTAAAATTATCATATAGTCTATGATTATTTTAAACTAATGATAATATCGTTTTTCAAGAAATGATATATTTTATAGATATTTGTATGATAGAACCTTGGAAATATTTGGGCTGACCATTCGCACAAACTGGAAATCCCAAAGTTCCAAGTTAAAAGATGAATGTATTAATAGGATGGTTCACCTATTCGATGAGGATACCTTCAAAAAATCTAGAGTTACCTCAAAGGCAGGCCTACATTTAAAATATTTGTGGGACCAGTATAGGTCTCAACTGGAAAGGTCCAGGTCGCATGAGCACCCTCCATTGATTCCGGAGATGGAGTGGAGAGAACTCATGGTAGATGCATGCGAGAAGGCACTTCGAAAAGCAGGGAAGACTCCACCTAGACCAAGAAGGTGTGTGGCACTTTTAATAATGTAATTATGATGCTTTATCATCATTGCGACATCTAATTAAGTTTTTCAATGTTTTAAATATAGGCTCCCATATAATTCCAAAGCCACAATGTCTAGAATACCTAAATATGGGTAGCATCATCTTGGCCTGGGTGGTTAATGGAAACTGACCACAAAAATTGTACGTACATAAAAAATTAATTTGTATCCAAATTATCATTTTTTAACAATTTTAACTTAATATCACAGAAGAAGAAAAATTCATTTTCTAATGTAAAATTGTGGGGTTTACAATTCAAAGAGGCTCACATGGAAGAATACCTAAATCTTTCTTCCAAATATGGCTATCAAGTCATGGTTGAACGAAGGACAAGCTTGGCATCTTCACAGTCTTCTACCACCCAACCTAACACTCATGCAAATAAAAGAAACAAATAACTTTTATAAATCATTATTTGTACAATCTATTGGTTATTATTTTTGGCCATAAAGTAATGTTCTTGATTGTAAAAAGAAGGAAAGCAATGTAGATACAACACATGATCCCACTGACAATGCAGTGCCTAATCTTGAGACTGATGTTTAGCTCGGTACTGGAGGTATTTCAAGTGTTATAGAAAATTTGTAGTATGGAATACAATTAAAAATATTTAAATGAAAATGTTGTATTAATTATAACCTTTCTTGTTTCTACACAAAATAATATACAAGATGTGGCCAGAGAAAAGGAGGAACATATGGCCACATCTTAAAGTATTTTGCTTCTCTCCACTATCGAAGCAGGTAAAAAACACACTACTACTATTTTTATTAATAAAACATTTGTAATAATAATAACTATAAATATGAATTTAACATTTCTTTCTTATTGTAGTTGATGCTCGGCCCCACTTGCAGTAGCATAGTCATAGGATTAGGTCAGAAGGAAGACATATTACACTAGAGACCACCACAACTGAAGGGATCCAAGATTAAGACATCCTGACTAACTACATATTAAAAAAAGAGAAAGAAACCTAATAAAAAATGGTTGCACTTGTTTAATTAGAGCTTGTTTTTTTTAGTACCACATTTTTTACTAAGAGGTTGAATGCCTCATGGCATGTGCACATGCAACTTTAGACTATCTTAATAAAAATTTGTGAATTTTTTGTTGCAAAAAAATTAGAATTATTTTGTTTCATATTATTTAAACTTATTTTTTGTGATAAAAAATATTGAGATAAAATATTTTGTGGATGTACGAATGAATGAATGACTGATGACACCCTTAAAGGAATCATATATTTGTGATATTTCTTCATCCAACTCTAGTTTGAGGTTATTATTAAAGTATAATGCAAGAAATTTTTTATAGAGGCTCAACCAAAACCCGTGTAAATTGAGTAAGGGGAAAAATCTAGAAGACACATTATAATACTTTTTCTCATATAAACTTTTTGTATTTTAAACATCTTGGTATACAAGACATTTTGAAATATTTATAGCCCTTATGACTACTAGGAAAACCAATGAATATTTCATGGGTTATAACACTAGTTTCCATAAGCTTTAAAATTATAACTACCATGCATTGAACTTGTTTCTAATGTACCAACATTTGTTAAATTGGTCACCCATTTTAGTCTAAGGGGTGAGATAATTATAAACGTTTGCCTAGTGAAGGATTTGTAACTCCAAATCTGAGTTTGTGGACTAATGGATTAATATAGTGCAATATACATGACCTTTAGGATTTTCCATCCACAGTATTGTGTTACAACACTTCTAATGTTCTTGTTAATAAGAGAGTCGATGTCTTCCTTTCCTTGAATAATACATTTCTTCTCTTCTCCCCGAACTACTCCCTTAGCTATTATTCCTCAATTAACCTTCCAAATGAATAGTTAAGGGTTTAATCCTCCAAATTTCAGTGATTAAATTTTGCATCTTCTTGTGCATCTTTCAATTACATAATGGTTTCAACTCATGTGATAATTAGCTCAACTATCCATTTGAAAAGATCATGATCAATGAAAGATAGGGTTCTCATTGAAATAGACCATTGATTCACTTAGTACTACTAATTAGACCTCCTAATCTAGAACTAATACAATTCAATTCAATTGATAAAAATATTATATCCCATTGTCTAGTCACCTCATGATGGTTCTCAACCAAATGATTCCCAATCCAATTAAGCTACTCATTAAATTGGATTTTTTTTATTTATCTAAAATGTTTCATCAAATTAAAATATTTTAATGTTTATAGATTAGGATGGTGGAATAAAATTACAAATTACACTTATTTGATAAAAAAGATGATAAGGCGAAGGAACCATCCTTAGAGCAGCCCACACATGCTACTGAGGAAGTGCTTCATTTATTGCTTAATGATCTTGATTGGTTTGATGATGATGAGTTGTACATGTCTCCTGACCCAAGCGTAACATTTAATAAGCTTGTGGTTAGAATGAACAAAGAACTTTCTCATTTGATTCACATTAGAAATAAAAGTCCTGATATTAATGATAGGATCAACATGTTAAACCAACATCTTTAGAGATATCAGGTAATAAACATATTTTAAAGTGAATTTTTTTTATGTCATAAGTTCAATTGTGAATGTTTGTTTTTTAACATTTACATTTTCTAATCGAAAAACCATTTTATTTCTTATATAGGTTTTTTTTGGTGGAGATCACACCACAACATACAAACACCACAGGGTAGCCATTCCAACAGTGTCGACTAGTGCACAAGGTAAAGAAAACTGTAATGTTATTTTTATTAATGAATAATAATAATAATAATATAAATTTAACATTTATTTCTTGTTATAGTTGATGATCCATCCCTCTTGCGGCAGCCTTGATAACCTCATGAGTACACAACCGGACCATCAAAAATAAAGAAAAAGAAATGATTTTCCTAGTTATATCATTAAAAATATCACATACCATATTATGAAAACATATTTTTTATGATAAAAAAAAATTGAGATGAATTATTTTGTGTCTATTATTAATGAATGAGTGAATGAACATTATATGTTAATGAATAAAAGCTATATGTCTCTTTACATGCTCAGAATTTCTATGTATTGATTCATAGGTATATAGTATGGTTTTTGGAATTCTTTTAACAAGACTTAAGCTCAAAAAAAGGTCATCAATACCATTGATCTTAGATCTCTTTTATGCACAGGTGCATCCTCTTTCAATAGTTCTTTCGGATCCCTTTGAAAAGGTGACAATGGAAAAAAAATTATGGCTTCCAAAACAGACTCATGCATACGTCTTTCAACTTGAGACTATGATCACTCAAAACTTGTCTAGAATATAGGCTTGATAAATGAATTTTGAAGACTTCAGATCTTGTAAAATTACCTCACACCTTCACTTACTTTGTCAAGATTCTTGGCATTTATTGACCTCATCAAATAGCCTTTTAGTCCATCAAGATCAAATTCCTTAAGCTATTTCTCCTCTTGAGTAAATTTGATGTTATGTTATAGAGAAGAGGGCTAGTAGAATGAGCCCAAAACTTCACTTTCTTGTTTGATAGGTTTGGTCTAGGGAGAGAAGGCCTTATAGATATTCGGCCATCAATAAAAGTGCTTATATCCCTCTAAAACCCCTTGCTCCTTTTTGTGTATACTATTGACCTTATCTCTACAATTAGGGCTAGTAATTATGCCTAGATTTTTGTTCTTCTTGTCTTCACAAATTTGGACTAAGGAATTTTCTCTTCTTGAGATGAGATGGTGCTAAGATGATCTTATTTTCTGCCCTCACTTCAAAAGTTGGCTCTGCTACCATCTTGAGAAATATAAGTTAGAGAGTTAGTTTAAATATTAAATTGATTTCTCTTTAATCTGTGACACTTTCCTGAGATTTAGATCCTTCCATGGCTTTGGTTACAAATCAATGTGATGGGTCATTCATAGATTTATAGCCCAATACAATCATCATAGATTCATAGTTGATCCATTTTGGCTATTCTAGATAGGTCACAGATCATCATTTTGGTCCATACAAATAGAGAGATAAGTAGGGTTATACTATACACCAGGTACGTGTTATCCCACATGGGCTTGATAACCCCTATTCATTATCCCCAAATACAAGGAGGGTGTAGAATACTATATATTTGATAAATTCATGGTATAAGTCAATTAACTTCGTTATGAACACAAAGAGCCTATATTTAGATTCCCATGTTAAACTAAGCCTTTACACAATATGTTCCCATGATAAGTCAACCATATACTACTTTGTATCCCTATCCTACTCCACCATACACTACCACAATCCTAATTTAGGTGCTAGATACTCCTTCAATTCCTAATCATAACAATTTGTGATTATGATAACAATTTAAATACACACGTGTGTAATTTCCATGATGCGACATATGAACTATCCACCCAAATTGCTTGTCAATGATAGATACTCCTTCAATGCCTAATCATAACAATTTGTGATTATGATAACAATTTAAATACACATGTGTGTAATTTCCATGATGGGACATATGAACTATCCACCCAAATTGCTTGTCAATGATTATAGCCTTAAATGGGCGAGCATTGGTCTATCACATCATCTCAAAATGACCCAATATATGAAAATATACAATTTTTTTCATTATCTCTTCACACTATCTCATGGAAGGACCTTTTTACAGATTTTATGCATGAATTTATGGAAGGTCATCCCCTCTGCCTATCCTATGATTGATTGTGAGCACAAGTGAGTAAAGGACAATTGATGGATATTTGTTGACAATATCCTCTATTTATAAATTGTATTTTGTTCACATGTTCTCAGAATCAATCATAGGCTAGGTAGAGGGGATGGCCTACCAAAAATTCATGCATATAATTTGTATAAGGGGTCATCTATGAGACAGTGTGAAGTCATGATGACAGACATGGTAAATTTTCATCTCTCGAGTCATTTTTAGATGGTATGATAGATGAGGGTTATCCCATTCAAGGATATAATCATTGATGGACAATGTGTGGAGGACAATTCATACATCCCATCGTGGATATTACACTCATATGTACTTAAATTGTCTTCATAATCACAAATTGTTGTGAGTTGACAACTAATATATGTTATAATTTTATTAGACTAATTTAGATTAGAAAATTCAACCAATATATAGATTAGTTACAATAAATATAGTAGAAAATATAGAAACCATTCCAACATTGTCGACTAGTGCATGAGATAAAGAAAACTCTAATGCTATTTTTATTAATGAATAATAACAAAAAATATCAATTTAACATTTCTTTCTTGTTATAGCTGAGTATACACCCCTCTCACGGCAACCTCTACAACATCATGAGTACATGACTAGGCCATCAAAAATAAAGAAAAAGAAAAAGAAATGAGTGTACTAGTTATGTCATTAGAAACATCACGTACCATATTATGAAAACATATTTTTGATGATAAAAATTTTTGAGATGAAATATTTTGTGTCTATGATTAATGAATGAATGAATGAGTGTTATATGTTAATGAATAATTTATATATGTATCTTTATGTACATGATTTTGTTTCATATTATGTAAACATGTTTTTTATGATAAAAATTATTGAGATGAAATATTGTGTGAATTTAAGGATGAATGAATGTTTGTTATTTGTTTTTTTATGTATCTTAATGTCTTGCTTTCAACTATTTCCTATATAGTAGATAGATTGGATAATGGGGAATTGCGAGTGATGTGGGGCAGGGGGGGGAGGGGGGGAATGAGAGCTTCCACCTTCATGTCGTTGTCCTTGTTCAGTATAAAATAAATTAGTATTTGGATAATGTTGGAGAAAAACACCCTCAATCCAACATAGAAACAAAAAATTCAATGTTGAATTCATTGTTGCTTCATCGAGTGGAGGGAGGTTTACTCTAAGATTACTACTCCAACAATTTATTCTTGGTTGGGAATTGAGAGTGATGTGGGGGTGGGGGAGGGGGGCGCCATGAGAGCTTCCATCTTCACATGGTTGGCCCTGTTCAGTATAAAATAAATTAGGATTTGGATCACCTTGGATAAAAACACCCTCAATCCAATAGAGAAACAACAAAGTCAATGTTGACTTTGTTGTTTCTTCATTGAATGGAGGGAGGTTTTCTCCAAGATTGAACTACTCCAACATTTTATTCTTGAAACCAAGAGGGTCTAATTTAGGTATTCATGCACACAAGTCCTTTTAATTATTATTTATTCATGCAATTAAATGTAATATTTGGTCAAATTTAATCTAAGTTTACCTCATTGGTCTCATGAATATGTGTAGGACAACTAGTTTCAATTAAGATGTTGAGGTGGAACAACTATCTGAAGAAAATAAATCAAAATGGTAAGGGTTTAGGTGAGACAACAATTTTTTTTTTTCTATTTTTGTTTTATGTCTTGGCCAAGTGGGAGTTACATAAAGGTTTATAAGAAATAACAAAATCTTCCTTGAAATAAATTCATGTAGTATTTTTCTTTCTTTGACAATTGCATTTGTATTTGAGTGAAAGACCCATAAATTGTCATTTTTCATGTAGAGCAATAGGAGAAATTCTTACTCTATTAATTGGGCATAAGGCACTGATATGAATTTTCTTCTATTTCATCAATTATTTATTGCATCTAACTTCTCCTCCTTCCTTTGTTTTGTAGATACTTTCATTCACATATCTAGATTTGAAATATTAACTAGGGTTGTAGTCATAAACGCGAAAAAAAACTCATCAAAGCATTTCTCAACTTTATCCCACCAAGCACTTGGCTACTAGGTGTGTGATTTATTTTTGCGTTGCATTTTATTTCTAGCAATTTTTTATTTCTACAATGCAAATCTTCCAAGACCATAGATGTTGAGAAAAACTAGGTCAGATAGAATTAGGGTTTATTTTATAATGTTTTCTCTTGTTATATTGAAATTTGTTGTGATATAATGTTAGTTATTCATCATCATTATTATTTGTGTTCATCATAAAGACAATGCCAATAAATAAGCTAAGAATGCAAACAAGAACAACAAAAATAGGCTCCAGACCAAGGAAAAACACCTCCATAGGGGAAAACCTCAAAAAATTATTTTATTATAGAAATTATGTAGAAATTATTAATGTAGATCACCTGATAATGCAATATAATAAACCAAAATACTTGATCTAATTCTACAAACAAACTTGTGGAAGCTTAATCAATTTTGAGCAAGATTAAATAGAACATATATAACAGATGAAAAAGAAACAATCACAAATGAACACAGAAGAATACTCTGAGGAAAGTCTCAGCTAAAAACCCCGCTATCTGTATTATCATACAAGTGGATATATCTCAGGATTACACAAAGCTTTAGCTCACAATCTATCCAGCTCTTAGTACAATCCCTCACAGTTGCTCATAGACAAAATAGACAACACATATGCCTTCCTTCAGTCCTCCAAGCCCCGTATTTCCTTGCGCAGTTTCTCCTAGGTCCTCAAGCTGCCACCCATGTGTAATTACCTCACACATTGCTCACCAAACTCATAAATAACTGTGCAATCCTCAAGGAAGGAATTCCTTCTGCATGCAAGAGATATCCTCATGGGAATATTCCTACAACTGATAGTACATTGTCCCATCCTTTGATCTCAACCGGGTCTCTATATGAACTGATATGCATGACTTATTTATGAGAGAATATTTAGTCATCTGAAGTACACTAGTTGCATGCATGCATGCTTGACTAACTGAACTCACAATCAGCTCCACAAATTGTTGGAACTAATCTAACTAGACTTAACTCAGTTAACTAAGCTAACTAATTACAACTCAAAGTATAAATCATCCTAATCTCCTTAATTAAGGGATAACTTCCTCAATTAAAGGGATAACTATTGAATGTCTTCACATAGACTTCATGTTTGATTTTCTCTAACTAATTAACTCAAAATGAATTAATTAATTATTTTACAAATAACTGTTGAGCTCAAATTCGAATTTTAATTCACAATTTTAATTTAGGGACTAATTAAAATTGGAATGTATCCCGAAATGCTATTTTTAGCATTTTTATATTTATCATTTCTTGTTGCTCTTTTCAACACTCCATCTCAACAAGAAAGGGATTATCTGTCACCCCGATCTTGTCTCTGTGGAACTCTAATTTTCATTTTGACAATTCCTTAGTCAAAATATCTGCATCCTGCTCCTCAGTTGAAACATTCTGCAACAGCATGATCCTCTTCACCAAACAATCTCGAAGATGATGATACTAGATATAGATGTACTTGGACCTATCATGAAATATTGGAATCTCAGAGAGTTTAATACAACTCTAATTATCACAATAGATCACAATTGGATCCACCCTTAGATCAAACAATCCAACTAGAATTTTCCGCATCTAAATGGCCTTACATGCTACCTAACTAACAGCCATGTATTCAACCTTCACTGAGCTAAGGGAAAATGACCTCTGTTTCCTGTTGTACCAAGAAACTGCAGTTGAACAAAGGTTGAAAATTCCTCCTGAAGTGCTCTTCCGATCTATTGGACTCCCTGCCCAATCTGCATCTGTGAAGCCTTGAAGCTTCACTCCCTCTGTCTGTTTGTACCATAATCCATACTGAGATGTGCCTTTGAGGTATCTTAGCACCTGCTTCGTTGCCTTCCAAAACAACTTGGTAGGTTGAACCATAGCTTGACTCAGCTGGTTCACCGCAAAGCATTGGTCACGTGTTCACTAAATACATCAATGAACCCACAAGTTTCTGATACACAATAGCAGCTACTACCTCACCTGAAGTAGCATCCTCCTTCCTCTAGTTACCTGCTAGAGGAGTCTAAATGGGCTTGCACTTCTACATGTGGAATCTCCTGAGCATCTCATTGGCATAATTGCCTTGAGACACAAATTCTTCCCCATCCTTCTACCACACTTCCATGCCTAGAAAGTAGTGCATGAGACCTATTTCTTTCATCTCGAACTCTCTTGTAAGGTCCTCCTTGCAAGACTTGATCAATTGGTCATCACTTGTTAATATTAAATCATCAACATAAAGAACAATGATCAATGGCTTACCTTCTACCATGATGTGGTATAGGTTCGCATATGCTTCACTCTTTGTGAATCCCAACCCGGTGAAATAATTTCCGATCATGGTGTACCAAGCACGAGGTGATTGCTTTAGCCTGTACAAATCTCTCTTGAGCGGCACACATGTGACTCACGATTGAAGGTCTCAAATCCTTCCGGTTTCTCTATGTACACCTCTTCCTCAATCTTTCCATTGAGGAATGTAGTCTTCACATCCATCTGATGGATCTTCCAACCCATCTATGCTGATAGTGCCAACATCGATCTGATAGATGAATATCTTGCAACTAGAGAAAAAGTCTCATCATAGTTGATCCCCTCTACCTGTGAGAAACCACGGCCAACAAACCTTGCCTTATGTTTCTCCACACTACCATCAGTTGCTTGCTTTACCTTGTAATGCCATCGGGAACTAACCACTGACTTGTTCTCTAGTCTTGGAACAACATCCCAAACAGTGTTCTGAACTATGGAGTCATACTCCTCCACCATAGCATCAACCCAAACTGGTTGTTGCACTGCTTCCTCGAAGGAAGATGGTTCAGTCTCTACACACTCCCCAACAAGGGCCATGTAACCAGTGTACCGCTTAGGTGACCTCCTCTGCCTGTGTTGAGAAGATGGCTCTCCCACATTCTCTCTCACATCCATCAACAATCTGGTAGCTTCCCTTAAGCGTTTCTGCCCATCTCTGGAAGACTGCATAAGTGGATGTCTCCACTCCTAGATCCTCTACATGTGGTTGCTCCGCATCATTCTAAGGCTCCTCCTCCTTAGGAACCAAAAGTTCCTCCTCTACATGCAAATTGAGCTCCCTCTCAAGGGATACTCACATGGCCTTTTGCTCATTGAACTTCAGATCTCTGTGAACCATTTTCCTATAACTGGTAGGTAAGAACACCCAATAGTTGTGGGGTGTATCAGTGTACCCCACAAGTATCCCCAACTCTGTTGTTGGCTCTAGCTTCTTCTGGGCATCTTTGGTCACATGGAAAAATATCGGTGAGTCAAAGATCCTGAACTGACTCACATCTAGTCTCTTCTCGAAGAAAGCCTCCTCTGGTGTATCATCCACAGTATGTAATGCAGGCTTCTATTCTGCAAGTATACCATTGTATTTAATGCCTTAGCCCATAAATGAAGTGGTAGGCCTTGGTCATGCAGCATTGCCCGAGCTGCTCCCACAATCGTTCTGTTCTTCCTTTCAGCCGCCCATTCTGTTGTGGGTTATGGGGTGTCGTCAACTCCCATTTAGTTCCTTCTGCTGCACAGAAGTCCTTAAACTACTGAGAGACATACTCTCCACCATTGTCGCTTTGCAAGGCCCTTATCTTCTTTCTTAACTCTTTCTCAACCAAGGCTTTGAACTCACAAAACATTGAGAAGGTTTGATCCTTCTTCTTCATGAAATAAATCCAGCATCTACAAGAAAAATCATCAATGAAAATAACATAGTACCTTTGTTTAGCGATGGAGGCTATTGAGAATGGTCCACACACGTCTATATGAACTCGCTCTAGCATTGCTCCAGCTTGACTGTCTCGATCTTAAAAGGATGATTTTGCATACTTATCCAAGGTACAACCTTTACATGTATCCACTTGCTAAAGTTTACCCTTGGGAAGTCATAAATCTGCTGCATGATCTTCAAGGCCTCATGGTGCAAGTGGCCCAATCTTCTATGTCATAGCTTGCCAATATCTTGGTTTTACACCAACTCTACTTTGGAACTCAATGTACCACAGTCATCTACCTCCAGCTTGTAGAGATTCTTTACTCGAATCCCAATCCCCTTGGTTTTTCCAATGTCGATGTGTCTCAGGAATGCCTTTCCTTTACTAAAGACTACATCATATCCTTTGTCTTCCAACATTATGACGGATACCAGGTTCTTCTTCAGTCCAGACACATACTTTGCATCAGTCGGGGTGAGAGGAGCTCCATGCTCCCTCTGAAACACAACCGTGCCTTCACCTGAAACATGGTACTTTCCATCATCGCCCATCTCTATGCGCATCTGGAGGTCCTTCTCCTCCAAGGTACTGAATAAAATCTTGTCGTTAGTCATGTGGAATGAGGCTCCCCTGTCCAGGTACCAAACACAACCCACCATTGATGAAACCATGCATGTGATGAGGGTGAAATCCAATTCGAACTGTGAGGCCAGTGCCTCACCATCTAACCCTTTCGAGGATCCCTTCTTGGATTTCTTCTATGGACAATTTGTTGCATAATGGGCCACCTCATGACAATTAAAGCATCGTACTTTAGATTTGTCAATCTTCTTCCCACCATGGGAAGAACTCGATTTGGAATGGGAGGTCTTCCCTTTCCCTTTCCTTGCCTTGCTCACTAAGGCTATATTTTCTTCATCATCATGCTTTGATGAAGAACCATATTTGGTGCTTCTCCTGATCTCCTCCTGCATCAAATCCAACCACAGTCGTTCCCAATTTGGTAGTTTCTCTCTTCCATTTACTCAGCCTTGGTAGCTATGCCAGCTCTTAGGAAGTTCAAGGAGAGAAAGACTCACCATGTCATCATCGGGTGTCGTGATTCCTACACTTCCAAGCTCATCCCTGCAGGTGGTGAGCTTGTTCAGATATGTAGAGATCGTGTCACCCTTCTTACACTCGATTTTCCGGAGCTTGTCTTTCAGCAACAGCTTCCTTTGATCGCTACTGTTCTGATATAGATCCTTCAATTTTTTCCACATTGAAAATGGTGTCTCCTTCCCATGGAGACTCAAGACAATGTGGTCTCGAACTCCCTCTAGAATAATCCTCCTTTCTCTAGCCACACATTTATTCCATTCTACCAATTCTTGGGCATTAGCTATTGTTGGCTTGGGGACTTCTTGATCAATGAAGTCCTTCAAATTGTTTTCCTCTAATACCACTTCTATGCAATCCTTCCAGGCTATATAATTCGAGCTGCCATCCAGGGCATACTCAAGTCTCAAACCATTGAATGCCATTGGTGAAATTTGAGATGTGATAAGAATTCGATTTCTATAATCAAGAACTTCAACCTTCAAACTTATCCCTTCTTTGTATACTGCTTTCCACTTTGATCACCTTTGCTCTGATACCATGTAGAAATTATCACTGTAGATCACCTGATAATGCAATATACTAAAGCAAAATACTTGATCTACTTCTACAAACAAACTTGGGGAAGCTTAATCGATTTTGAGCAAGATCAAATAGAACACATATAACAGATGAAGTAGAAACAATCACACATGAACACAGAAGAATACTTTGGAGAAAGCCTCGCTAAAAACCCCGCTATCTGTATTATCATACAAGTGGAAATATCTCAGGATTACACAAAGCTTTAGCTAACAAGCTATCCAAATCTCAGTACAATCCCTCACAGTTGCTCATAGATAGAATAGACAACACATATGCCTTCCTTAAGCCCTCCAAGCCTCCTATTTCCTTGCACAATTTCTCCTGGGTCCTCAAGCTTCCACCTGTGTGTAATTACCTCACACACTGCTCACCAAACTCAGAAATAACTACGCAATCCTCAAGAAAAGAATTCCTTCTACATGCAAGAGATATCCTCACAGGAATATTCTTGCAACTGATAGTACATTGTCCCATCCTTTGATCTTAACTAGGTATCTGTATGAACTGACATGCATGAGTTATTTATGAGAGAATATTTAGTTATCTGAAGTACACTCGTTGCATGCATGTATGCATTGACTAACTGAACTAACAATCAGTTCCAAAAACTATTGGAACTAATCTAACTGGACTGAACTCAGTTAACCGAGCTAACTAATTCCAACTCAAAGTATAACTCATCTTGATCTCCTTAATTAAGGGATAGCTTCCTCAATCAAAGGGATAGTTGTTACATGTCTTCACATAGACTTCATGTTTGATTTTCTCTAACTATTTAACTCAAGATGAATTAATTAACTATTTTACAAATAGTTGTTGATCTCAAATTCAAATTTTAATTTAGGGACTAATTAAAAAAGGAATGTATCTCGAAATGTTATTTATAGCAATGGTATTTTTAGCATTTCTATATTTATCATTTCTTGTTGCTATTTTCAACAAATTCAAGGAAGACTTCTAAGACATTTGATCAAGACAACTCGCCAAGTGATAGGCCAAGCACCCAAACAACAATGCTTCTCTATATAACTCGGTTTGTTTCTCTTCTCTAGCTAGAAATATGAACAGAGATAGTTTTCTTCCCATAGCTGTGGGCTTTCCAAACAAAGAATTAATGCACAAGCCAAATGAGTAGACCCTTCTTTCCTCGCTATCCTTCACCTCTTTCTTGCTCTGAGTTTTCCTCAAACTTCTTGAAGAGACTGAATTACTTGTGTGACTCAAATGAGGTCCAATAACTCTCCTTTATATAGTCTTTTGGTGGGGTCCAAGTGCCTCTTGTGGGGTTGACTTAATGTGTTGGCCGTTCACACTCAAGGAAAACATTTTTTCCTTAAGTACACTATGTTATGCGGGATCAACAAATAACTAGAATAAAACCATCAATACAATATGTTTTAGTAGATGGATTTTCTCACCTGCTATAGTTTTCATCCCTTGACAAGGGAGTTTAGTTTTGAATTACACATCCTCCTTATAGAGCTAACTAAAATAGTGACTCAAACTTCACTATGATTTAATAGAATTTCAATAGTATTTCTATATAATGCTATTTCCCCGTCCAAAAAAAATCCCATGGAGGTCTTATCTATCTCTAAAATATATAAGTCTAGCAATAACCCCTCACAAAAAATTATATTTCTAATTTCCTAAAATTAGTCATTATCAACCACCCATGTGGCATCCTTTCCTTTTTTTCAATATATTTTTTTAATAAAGTATTACTCAACATCCTTATGTGTCACCTTTTGGATATTTAAAAATAAATATTCTTTCTAATTACCAAATTAAATAATAATATATTAATTTTCACTTCAAAAGGGAGTATTTTTTAAGTGAATTAAGATCAAAAAGTCCACTCACACTTGTACTAGTTTAAGTATATTTTGGAAGGATTAGTAATGGGGAGTAATGATTACACACCACTAATGCATGTCCTATATCATAACTAAGAAATAAGGACTCCCTCCCATTACTCTCATTATTCCCAAGGTGGAGGTATTCAACTCACATATTTTACAAAGTAGGATTGTTTCACTTGTTGTCGCATTACATTACTTGTCAATGTTGTCACTACCAATGTCACATTAAAACAAGTTAAGTCAAAGCAAGAAACTCATCATAGTACTTTTCTTGGTTAGGAATTAATGTTAGGTCTATTAAGTCATATTTGAATAGCTCAATACTCTATATTACAACATAGTGCAAAGGTGTTCTTGCTTCATCCACTATAGTTGTCACATTAACACAAGACCATGTCAATGTACCATTGTCCAAGACATTGTCATGGGTGCATATATATACTCGGAAACTACTTTTACAACTCCTAAGGTCACTATGGTAAGTTAGAAGTTGTCTTCAAGTCATTGTTTCTTTGTCAAGTTTAATATATCAATGTCATTGTACAATAAGTCAAACTGTCAAGTCAATATTAATGTATCACTATCATAAAGTGTCAAATTTAAACATATTTTCATAGCATGCTCACTATATCGACCAAGGTGTTGTTTTTCAACCTTGTTATATTACAATAATGAGCATAGGTATAAGCCAAAACTGAGGTCTTAACAAGATGTAGGATATAGTAGGTTTGTTGATATTAGAATACTAGTCAATAGACTGCATCAACAATTAGGAGTCAAGGTCATGTAATTATTTTATTAATATGTCAAGTCCTATGAGTAAAACTAACATGTCATGTCACTCTTTTCACTAGGACAATACATCACTTGTTAAGTTTGTATACATCACATAAAAAATAATGTTCAAATTCAATGATTGGGCTATTGTATTTGGTTCTTGAAGTTATTCAACTTATAAAACATGAGATTGAGGCATGAATTGTTTCCATAAATTGACAACTTTTGGTGCATGTTATATTTTTTTTCAATGCACAAAAAGTATATATTTATTCTATATATTTGTTTGTATGTATTTTCTAACTATGATATGTTTTCTTTATTTCAAAAAAATTAGATGCATGGCACAGTAAATTGTTGGCTTGTACTATGGCACAAGACTATCCACTCTGCTATAGGAAGATATACACAAATCTCAACATTAGGTTCAATACACTCATTGGGATGATGTCTACTATTACAACTCTAGTTTTTATTTAATTTTACATATGCAGGAGAGAGACAAACACAAGCATGCACCCATGGTCCATATATCAAAGACCTGATCTAAAGTGGAAACCCATAGTGGGGAAAACCCTTGGCCAATCTAGTTAACACCAGTCACTTGAGGCCCTTTATGATTGATAAAATATGACGGTTAAATAGGCCTACTTCACATGAATATCATGTGCCACAATAAACCACTTATAGTAAACTGACCCTTGATTGAAATAAGGTTAATCTAAGAATCCAACCTTTAAGATTATCTGAGAATCTGGGATTGTTATAATAACCCCCTTACTTGTATCACCTAAATTCAAGTCTCAACCTTAATAAATGAATCCTTGAATCAAGGTCTTCACATGCAATATTTTCATGTCATTCCACCTATCCTCTATGTGCTTCTATTAACACTTGCTTCTGTAGGAATTTACAGGGTAAGTTCCTCAGACAGAACACCAAAAGGACACCGCTCACTAACAGATCACAGATCAATACACCATTACTTTGACGTGGTTAAAACCCTCAGAGAGGGAAACAGTCCACGGCCTGCGCCAACGTGGCTACTATAGGCAATTTATTAATAAAAGAATGAA
>APFE030100409.1:0-12993 GCA_000404065.3 Pinus taeda
AAAATAAAAAATAAAAATAAAAATAAAAATTCATGGTCGGAATATTATAGAAGATGACATGGATCGAGTTATATTTAATCTTAGCCATCAATTATGATTTAATCTCGGTTATTGATGTCTCAATGAGAGATTATAAGAAGAAATTTTATGGGGCTTGGTGAACACACTTGAGAGACAAGGAATTCGATTTTGCTGGGAAATCAAATTCCAAAGTTGCAACAATCAATTTCCAAAGGTGATTCAATGAAGTCAAAGAAGTGAGAGAGGGGCACGAGTAGTAAGACCTGAAGGAAGTTTCTCCAGTCTGGTGAGCGCATAGCAGAGAGGTAGTTAGTGCCACAGAGAGGTAGTGTAGACCAAAGAGGCAGCATAGAGCTTTAGAGGGAGATCCATGTTTTGCTAAGGAGAAGTCAAAATTCAGTGCCAGAATCTAGAGTGGGAGCTTGGAGTCTAGGAGGATTTATTTTGCAGATAACAGCTGATCAGTTAGCGAGAGAGGCATTGGTCTAAGTTGTGAGATGTAGGTCTACGTAGGATGATGCAAACACAACAAGGGGTGGCTCATCTTGAGCCAAGGTCAGTGTCGGATCACTGCCGGGAGTGAGATTGTTATTACTAGATCTCCTGTCAGTTATTTCTCTATATGGAAAGCTATATTTGAGCTTCCATTGATTTGTACTCAAATTTAATAGTGCATGATAAATAAAACCTTCAGTTGTTGCACCAGTTTTCCCAAGTTGGGTTTTTCCATTGATGTTGGTCGAAAAGAAATGGTGTATTATTATGTGTGTGCATCTATTCTTCCAATGTTTTTATTTCTTCCGTAGTATTGTTAAAGGCTGCAATGTGTTAGTTTCGATATTTACCATAGAATGTAGTAAATAATTTGTTCAAGTTATGTAACAAACAAAGTAAACTTAATCAATTGTTGCAGTAGGATTCAGGGTTTCAAATTTTCACATGGTATTAGAGCATAGACTGTAAGTCAGAGAGCTCTATAGCAGAAGAGAGGATGAATTTTGAATCTCTAGAGAGGAAACAATTTGGAACCCTCACAGGAAGCATAGTCCCTTCGGCCAGGATGTAAAATTTCTAAAGAAAATTTAATTCTCTAAGAGGCTCGACAGAGAATAGATTTTCTAGATTAGTGGCTAGTAGAGGCAGAGGGAGACAAAATAATTTTCCTTGCAGACTAGATCTTTAGCTGGGACATAGTTATTTTGCAGAAGTTGCTAGTGAAAAATAACGTCAGGAGGAAGGAAGAGCACACATTGAGGAATTCTTTTCTTAGAGCACTTCTAGCCCAGAAGTTCAAATTTTCCTAACAAAGAAGCAATAGTTATGAGCCGAT
Source organism: Pinus taeda (assembly GCA_000404065.3). Classification (NCBI taxonomy): domain Eukaryota; kingdom Viridiplantae; phylum Streptophyta; class Pinopsida; order Pinales; family Pinaceae; genus Pinus; species Pinus taeda. Next base: position 1,352 of record APFE030100409.1, read on the forward strand.
TTTCCCACTCCAGCAGGGAGTGCGAAAATCTAGTTAGTAGCTATGTAGAGGAGAAGAGGAAGAATTTGACATTTTTGCAGAGATGGCATGAGCACAGCTAAGAGATCAAGATAGAATGGACAAAGACTCCAAAAACATGATCTAGAAGGCAATAATTTATTGTCTTCTAGATAAGTACAATCTCAAAGCTTATATCGATGGCGTGGTAGCTATACCTACAAAGTCATGTCTGCTTCAAGCCTACAAGAAGGAGATGGTGAAGGCATAGAGTTTGATTATAGACCGGGTTCAAGATCATGTGGTGTCTCACAGAGTGGGAAAAGACACTTCCTAGTAGATGTGGGAAGCACTTTCTACACTATACATGAGATCTTCCGAGTAGTAGAAGATGTATCTTGAGGAGAAGCTAAGATACACGAGGATGTAGAAAGGGGGGCGTATAGACCCATTCCTTACTAGGTTTTAGGATATCCAAGATCAGTTGTCTGCAGTAGGGCCAGCGCCTCAGCTGACTGAGTTGGTTCGGTTTTCTCTAAACAATATTTCCGAAGAGTGGCAAGTCTTCATCCAGAGTATTTTGGGTAGAGAAAATTTTCCAGACTGGGATCATATGTGGGTTGATTTCTGATAGGAGGAGATGAGGCGAGATTTGGTGAAGACCACCATCACTGGAAGCAACAACAACAGTGGGATGAAGAAAGTAAAGGAAGCGGAGGATGTGGCCCTTGCATCAAAGGGGCAACAACAAGAACGCAGGAGGAAGAAGGAAATTTCCGAGGTGAAATGATTCATTTGTGGTGATCTAGGCCACTACAATCAGTGTCCTCTTAGAATGAAGGACAAGGAGGAGAAGCAAGATTAGCAAGCTACATCTGCAGAGATTGATAGGTTTTCATCCATATTGGAGGAAGAGTTTTCCATGGTCATCAAGATACCTCCAAGAGTGAGGTGGGGTGATTTGGTTTTATAGTTCTAGAGAGCTACAGGAGGGGCAGGATTGCTGAGGAGATCCATCTCATGAATCAATACCTTGCTACGAGAGCCCATATCATGTTGTAATAGGATGGATCAGTGGTAGTTGGATCATTCAGATGCTAGAGTGATAGATGCAGTAGCTAGTAACATGTCAGATACTGATCAGTGTAGTGCAGAGTTAGAAGTAGTGAAGATGGAATAAAGTAGATTCAGTAGCATCGCAGAGGCTTCAATGATAGTGCAAGTCTAGTAGCAGTCAAGACTCAGGTGACAGATGCATCATACTAATCATAGTTGATTAATTATTTAGGACGATTTTAGTTGCAGTTGCAGCAGCAGAAGATGGAGAGGGCATTGCAGTGTAGATGCAGTGTTGGCAGCAGTTCAGTAGGGCCACCAGGAACACTAATGCAACATTTATAAGAGTTTCATAGTAATTGGTGGGCAGTAGCATCCAAACATTAGCAGTGCAACATGAGGTGGTGCAAGGACAAGGTGTTGCTTCAGTGGGTTGCGGTACTAGAACGCATTCCTCAATAAGAGGGAGTGTTAGTTTTTGTAGCATCAAATATGTTTTAGCCTTGACATTTTGTGGAGAGGCTAGAATACATGTATTCTCCAAAACCTAAAAATCATTTATGGAAATTCCATGTAGAGACGACTTAATTAAAATAATTTATCTTTTTTAATGAGACCTAACTCCAAACTTAGCAAAAATTATTAATTAAAAGGTATTAATTAAGTCATGGTGAGAATCTTCTAAAAGAAGACATGGATCAAGTTCTAGTTAATCTTAGCCATCGAATATGTTTTAATCTTAGCTGTTGACATCTCAACGAGATATTATAAGAAGAAAATCAATGGGCGTTGGAGAACACACTTGAGAGACAAGGAATTCGATTTTGTTGGGAAATCAAACTTTAGAGTGACAATAGTCAGTTGCCGGAGATGATTCAGTGAAGTCGATGCACTAAGAGAGAGGAAGGGATAGTAAGACCAGAAGGAAGTTTCTCGAGTCCGGTGAGTGCATAGCAGAGAGGTAGTGAGTGCCACAGAGAGGCAGTGCAGAGCTTCAAAGGGAGATTTGTATTTTGTGAGGATAAGTCCAAATTCAGTGCTAGAAGCCAGAGTGGGAGCCCAGAGGCCAGGAGGATTGATTCTCTAGATAGTAGTTGATCAGTTAGAGATAGAGATGTTAGTCCAAGTTGTGGGATGCATATCTGCATATGTTTACATAGAGGCAACGCAAAGGTAGCAAGGGGCAGCTCATATTGAGCCAAGGTCAATCTCAGATCACCTATGCGAGTGATATTTTTCTTACTAGATATCCTGTTAGTTATTTCTCTTCATGGAAATCTAGATTTGAGCTTCCATATATTTGTACTCAGATTTACTATTGCTTAATAAATAAAACCCTCAGCTGCTGCACCAGTTTTCCCAAGTTTGGTTTTACTGGGGACATTGGTCCAAAAAAAATGGGGTATTATTATGTGTGTTCATATATTCTTCCATTGTATTGTATTTTTGAAGGTCGTAGTGTATTAGTTTCGATATTTACCATAGAATGTAGTAAATAATTTGTTCAAGTTATTTAACAAATAGAAGAAAATTAATTAGTTGTTGCAGTAGGATTCGGGGTTTTCGAATTTTCACACTTCTATCCTCTTATTTCACAATATGAAACAAATCATTTAAGTAAGAAGAAAAAGGGTACTGTAGCCCTCAACGACTAACTCCAATGATTCGTTAGAGGCCAAGCAGAGAACTTAGGAACAATAAAATGGAAACCCCTATCAAGCCAATAATAGAGCCTTGAAATGGCATAACCGGTGTATAGAGAGGCATAGGTGAAAACCCTAGTTAGTAAATCGATAGCCAAGGCTCCACAGTGATTACCAATCCACTCAAGCATTTCTTGTAGAAGACAACAATTAAGGAGTTAAATTGGAAACCACAAAGTAAATAAAAACCCATATTGCTTTAGCAACAAGAGGCCCAATACATTGTAATAAGATAGAAGAGGGTTTCTTGACCTTGGCACTGCCATGACAAAGATGGTCCTTGAGGTAGCATTCTAATCATGGAAATAGATGATACACCTCGCTAATGCCCTGGAAGGTAGTTGCAACACATAATAGTTGTGGCTAATGCTGAAGAAAAGGACAGAAAATACTAGAAGTAAACCACGAGAGCTTGAAAAAAAAACTATGAATAAATGTTATTATACATGGAAAGGCATTGTGTTTAGGTTTTTCATGGCACACATAAAGAACCAAGTGTTAAGGTGAAGCCAGAGGTGAAGCGTCGCTTCCGCCGGCAGGCAACTCCAAGAAGCAGAAAGGGTAACAATGAGTAGGTTGCTAGAGTTTGATTAAGTCTTAGGGTTGAAGGATCAAACCATAGCCATCGATGACCAGTGTTCCATCTAAGTCATCTACAAATCTCAACACTGCCCAATGACAATGTGAGATCCATGAGAGAGCTTCCATGCAAAGGGGAGCATTCGGTGAGTGAGAATTCCAACATGGGGCATAGGGAAGGGGTAGTGGATGCATTTAAAGGATCAAAACCATGGTTGTGAAATAATATTGTTTTACTTAACTTAATTAAGGTTAAAATATTACATTATAACCTCGAGCACCTTTTAAATATACATTTAAGCATATGTATATTACATCCCCTAGAAAGTATAGTTTCTAAGAAGAGGGATGGGGGTGTCCTTATACATATAAACCATTAGCAAGGGATGAATGTATGTAGAAATTAGAAGTTAGGTGTCATGGGGGCCGTTAATGCAAGCGGTAAGGTGTGTTGAAACCTTAAGGGAATTGAGGAGGTTATTACATGAATCAAAATGAAGAAGGTAAAGGAAAAACAAAAAAAGGATGAGGTATGTTACAATTAATGCCGCATTGTTCTCAGGTTTAAGGGATGAATTGAATCATTTTGATGATGGTATATAACACTTTTCTTTTTTTCTCAAGATAACTATGATGGAATGATTTCGTAATAGAATTCAGATTCAACATTAAGCTGCATTTAATTTCTTTTTAAAGAGTCTACAAAGACATGTGGTTTGTTTGACTAGTTGTGCATGTGAATATACAGTCCGCTTGTGTTTTCTTGGCTTGTATTTTTGACATGTAGTGTTTAGGTTTGACTATGTTAAATGTGTTTATAGTCAGTCGCATGAAAGAATACATTTTATAAAACAAAATTCTCATTCCAAACACTGGACTCATGACTGGTTTGTATAAGAAGAATAGGAAGACCAGTAGCACGGTACACTTGTACCATATTTTCCAATCCATGGCTTGGTAATCCCACAAGTAGTAATTCATGGTTCCATAGACACAACAATGCTAAAACTGATGCTTTCTCATGTCTGGCCTCCTACAACATATGTATGAGTAAAGGCTTATTCTAGTGCACTAAGGCTAACGTTTGACGCACTCACCATGAACTTGGCTTCCATATGCGATTATGGTAATGAGATGTTGCATATGAATTCGTTCAGGAGTGGGCAGCTCGAAGAGACGAGGATGAGAATGCATGATTCAAGGTAGTTTTGGTTATGATTTTTTTCACCAACGTTGGTCATAGGGCTTGCAGATTCTATTGTGGTTTCCACTACCAAGGCGGGTAAATGGAAGCTAGTTCTTAGGTGTTTTCCTAAACTAAGAACCAGTGACCTTCTGCAACATTTTTTAAATGTCGTAGCCATCTTGCAGGAAATAGTCGAGCTCTCACACAGTGTTGATGTGGCCATGAAAGGTAGCCCAAATGAATGCAATCCAATTTTATAGATTACAATACTCTTGTGTAACTTCCTTTAGGTGTGTCATTTACAAGTTTTCTTGCCAATGGTCCAAAATTCTTTCAGAGGTATCAATCCGATAGCCGATGATCATTATATTGTCTAACACATGAGATCAATGACTCACAATGAGACACAATGGCATGGAAGGGAGTTCTTCTCAGAGGGAACTCCTTATGATGTAATTTTTTTTTTCTTATATTTTCACTTTGAAGAGATGTATAATTTATTCCATTCTAAATATGGAGTTGATATATAATGTCTAAAAAGTATTAATAACAAAATTTATGCCAGTGTGGGTCACAAATCAAATAAACCAACAAACATGTTGATAAAAATATTTTAATATCATATTCTTTGAATGTTTAATATGGAGTTGACATATAATATTTAGAAAATATTAATAACAAAAATAATACTATATATGTATGTAATATTTAAAAAAATGTTAATAATTAACAAACATATATCTATATAAAGAGAGAGGGATTGTTTTCTACTTTGGAGTATGAGGAGGAACGTATTAACATTTTAATGTGGAGAATATGAATCATAAATAAAATATTTCAATGTCAGCTATGTATATATTATATAAAATGAGTAAAAGCAAAAAAAGTCTTATACTTAAAATATTTTAGTAGTGCTGCTAAAAAATAACAAAGATCCATCTTAACTCTAGATTTATTAGGAGACAAAAGTAATCAAAGATCTCGAGGTGGAAACCTTTATGTAGTCAAATCTCTAGATGCATAAACCTTTGGTCAAGTTTTACACTAAAAAAATTGTATCTTGAGAAATTTGATCCCTCTAAACTTCAAGTAAATCCAAAATTAAAAAAAAATCTTCATAATAAACAAATGTACAAAATTTGAATTAAAAAAAAATAAAAACAAAAAAAATCATAACATAAATATAATTCATAAACCAATTTAATATTATAAAATCCAAATCTACAAACAATAAAAATAAAAATAAAATAATTATATATATTATAATAATAAATTTAATAAACCAATTGAAAATTTCGAAATGACTTAAACTAATTTTATAAAACTAAAAACATTCACAGTTGTACATCTAAACTTTTCGTAGAAATTATGGGAATTTATAACAAAACAAATTATAATATATTACAAAATTACTAAATCCAAGATACACTGAAATTTTTGAAGCAAACAATATTATATTAATTTTAATTAAACTTTCCTAAGGAATATTTTTTTTAGTTTAAACAATTAATAAGATCCACATTTAGAAAATAATAAATTTCAGTTGTCATTCATACGCTACATTAAAAATATATAGAATTTAATAATTGTTCAATGTGATTCATACTCTACATTAAAAAATTTGTGTATATATATATATATATGGAAATTATGTTATTTGACATATTTACAAGTTAATTCATTTGGTATTAAAAAAAATCTATTAATATAAGTTAAGAGGCTATTTCTTTTAATATGTATATTATTAGTTTGAATTGAGTAAATAAAATAGTAATATAAGTATTAGTAAATTTTAATAAATATTAATTTATAATAAGTATTAAAATAATATTTTTTATTTAATAAAATTGAAACTTATTCTTAATAATTTTTAATTTAATTAGAAATAAATAAATATAAATATAAATAATTTTTAATATAAATAAACAAGTTTATCAGATTCGAAAAAGTAACATGAAATTAATTAAATAAATAATTTCAACAAAGAAACATATATAGATGTCTCAAAGAACATTGTAAACAAAATAGAGAAGAGGTGCAAATGGTGCACAGAAATATATGGACCTTATTAGTTATGAGTTTGGTTGCGATCCTATCCGATTATCGAAAGAACAAGATTCTATTCTCTCTTTCTTTATAATCCAATTACTGCTCGATCAAGATTCTACTCATTCTTTATAATCTGATTACTGCTCGATCAAGATTCTACTTAGAATCTTTATAATAGAAAAACTTTAAAGACCATCTGGAATCCAAACGTCATGGGCAGAACTTGTTTACTAGACAATGGGTCATAGCTAAAAGTGTCATTCCCCAAACAGAATCGAGGCAGGAAATGGAAGACTAAATTAAACTTCAGAAATTCTATATGAAAAATGGTCATTACTGTTCTATGCGAAAAATGGTCATTGTTGAGATTTTCTGTTTTAATAAAATAGGCAAAAATCTCAGTAGGTGACAACAATAGGAATTTGTTGCTAGATTAGCTCCAGGTTGTTGGGAGGGAGTTAATGCATCCTAAATTTGATGTGAGAGGATTTATGAGGCAGTTAGATTCTCCTTGCTATAAAACAGGTATCCATACGGATTGTTTTGATTCTGAGAGTTTGTGACGATTTGATTAATTATGTAATCTCCTGTTTGATTAATAAAGATTGTCGATGCCTATGTTTGGTGGACGTAGCCCAGATTGGTTGGGTGAACCACGTTTGATTGCTGTGTCTCGTGTGCTTGATTTTATTTGCTGAGTATATGTTTAATCTATTGTGCATCTTGCTCTAACAATTGGTATCAAAGCAATGTTGGAGTGCTGGTGTTGTTGATTGTTGTGCGTGGAGTCTTGGATTTTGCATGCCGGTGTTGCGTGGAGGTGGAGCACAGTTGAGCGTTGGCTGTGTAAACCTGCTGGTGTGTGTTAATGTGTAGGGCTGAGCGTTGAACATCCTCTGCGTGGACCTGCGTGGAGGATGAGTATCAATGGAGCTTTCAACTTTTTGAAACGTCAAGCCGGTGCACCTGTGAAACAAGCCATTCGATATTGGATAGTTGGGTTGTCAAATATCGAAGAGCCATGTACCTCTGATTGGTAACATCTAATTGGAAAGCTGCACATCATGCATTTACAGAAGTAGCGTTAATGAGTGGAATTTGCATGGTTTTTTAACTGTTCAAATACCAAAGCTGTTGATGGCTATTATAAATCAACACTGTAATCGAATGTCATAGAGAAGCTGCGTGGAGTGCTGGTGGTATTCGATTGATTGCTGGTACTCGAGACCTGGTGGTGGAGACCTGCGTGGAGAATGTTTACCAAACCTACGTGGTATTCCATTGCTTGTTGGTGCATGGTGCTGGCAGCGTGCGTGGTTTGATTGCTGGTGCGTGGTGTGTGGTATTCCATTGATGCGTGGATCATTGCTGGTGCGTGGTGCATAGTGTTGGCAGTGTGCGTGGATTGCTGGTGCGTGGATCGTTGCTGGTGGTATTCCCTTGCGTGCTGGAGGTGGAGCGCAAAGGCGTGGAGATTGCTGGTCTATTCCTTTGGTTGCTGGAGCGCAGTTAATTCCTAGAGGTTTGAAATTGTTGCGTTGAACATTGTTGGAGTTGTCCTCATTTTTTCAATTTTATTAATACGCTAGGGGTTTTTCATTTCACTGAAAAAAATTGATGCCTAAATACCAACAGCGGACCATTTTAAAAGCTAAATGTGGACCTTTGAAAAATTTCGGGGAGCCTTGATTTTCACATAAAAGAATTTGATTGTCTTTTAGTGAGGAAAATAAAAAGATGGACTTATGCTAAGTAAAGGAAGTCGTATTTTTTTTTGGTTTAAATTTGGCTTTGGCCATTAAGCATATGGTGCATTCCATATGGTAATAGTTATAGCCTGTATTTTGTTTTTTTTTGTTTTTGATGGACCATTAAGGAGGCACTTACCATTCAAAAAATTTTATTTTATTTTTTTTAAACCACAAAGGCATATAAGGCATAGCTAATTTTTTTAATTGCTGGTATTTAACAGTGAGATTTGGAGATTATTGTGTTTTTGGTTAATATAAGATGGCGAAAACTTAGAGTACCCGGTTTGAAATTAAGAAGTTTAATGGCAAAAATAACTTTGAAATCTGGAAGGTGAAGATGTATGATTTGCTTGTCCAACATGGTGTGGCAAAGGCGTTGTTGGGCAAATCCAAACAACCTTACAACATCATAGATAATGAGTGGGCCGAGATGGATGAAAGAGAAATAAGTGCTATTCGACTGTGTTTGGCTGATGATGTCCTGTTTAATATCGTGTCAGAGACAACGGCTGCTGGTTTGTGGATGAAACTGGAGAAACTATACATGACCAAATCCTTAACCAATAGGATTCTCCTTAAGCGACAGTTGTACAGTTTGCGAATGAAGGAAGGTACATCAATTGTTGATCATTTGAATGCTTTTAATATTGTTCTTGTGCAATTACAAAGTATAGAAGTAAAAATTCAATCCGAGGATAAAGCTATTACTTTATTATGCTCGTTTCCTGAGTCATGGGATCATTTTGTTACTTCTATAAGTCTTAGTTCATCAGAAACTATTGAGTTTGATGATGTAGTTGGATCTTTATTATTGGAAGAAACAAGGAGAAGGTTGCATTCAGAAACCTCTACATCAGAAGCTATGATGGTTAGAGGTCGTTCGAAATAAAGACGCCCCAGGAGGCCGAGCGACTCACTTTCAAAGTCGAAACGGAAGAAGAGTAAGTTAAAGTGTTGGTTTTGTGGCAAGTCAAGGCATTTAAAGAAGGACTGCTGGAAGCGACAACAGTAAACTTCAAAAGAAGATTCTTCGACAGAGAAGAAGGAGGAAAATACGATAGATACAGGGTCGGCATCTGGTTCAGGTATCAGTGATGAAGTATTATCAGTTAATGTGTCAAATCATGGTCAACATTGGTTGTTAGGTTCCGGTGCATCAAACCACATGTGTATCCATAAAGAATGGTTTAAGACATATAAATCAATTAATGATGGAGTTGTGTACATGGGTAATGATGTAACATGTAATATTGTGGGGATTGGGAGCATACAACTACAAATGTTTGATGGGACAACTAGAGTATTAACTGATGTTAGACATGTACCAGATTTAAGAAAAAAATTGATTTCATTAGGAGCACTTGATTCAAATGGATATAAAACTGTAATTCAAGGTGGAGTAATGAAAATTTACAAAGGTATTTTACTAGTTATGAAAGCTACGAAGGTAGGAAATATATTTTAGTTAGAAGGAGGTACAGGGTCAGATTTTGTGTCTACGGTGTCTAAACATGACAGTAGTTCCGTTCACTTATGGCATCAAATATTGGGGCATATGAGTGAAAGAGGGTTGAAAATTTTGGCTGATCGCAAGTTACTTCCAAATCTAAAGTCTGGAAAGGTAGATTTCTGTAAGCATTGTCTGTTTGGAAATCAAAGTAAACAAAAGTTTAAAACAGACAAACATACTAGTAAAGGAATACTTGATTATATCCATTCAGATGTCTGGGGTCTAGCTCCTACAACCTCATACGGTGGTTCGTCATATTTTGTATCATTTATTGATGACTTTTCTAGGAAAGTGTGGGTCTACATGTTGAAAAGGAAGTCTGATGTTTTTTCATTTTTCAAGCAGTTTAGAGCATTGGTAGAAAATAGCACTGGTAGAACAATAAAGTGTTTAAGAACTGACAATGGTGGTGAGTTTACTTCCAAGGAGTTTGACAGCTATTGCAAGGATGTATGGATTGAGAGACATAAGACCACAGTTTATACTCCTCAGCAAAATGGAGTTGTTGAACGCATGAACAAGACTCTTCTAGAGAGAGCAAGGAGTATGCTGAGTAACACTGGGTTGCAAAAGGAGTTGTGGACGGAAGCAGTGGCAACAGCTTGTTATGTGATAAACCGATCTCCATCAACAATGATAGGCTGCAAGATTCCGCAAGAGGTATGGAAAGGTCACCCTTGTGACTATTCTAAACTCAAAGTGTTTGGTTGTGATGCATATGCTCTAGTGCCTAAACATCAGCGAACTAAATTAGATCCAAAGTCTAAATGGTATATCTTTGTTGGGTATGGTGTTGGAACAAAGGGATATAGATTGTGGGATCCTACTACCCGCAAAATCATCATCAACAGAGATGTAAAGTTTAATGAATCCTCTCTTGTACAGTTATAAGTAGATAGTAGATTGAAACAGGATGATGTATCTAACTCTCAACACATTAAGTTTGATAGCATTTCTAATGATATTCATGATGACCATAGTTCAGATACTAGTCATGAACAGGTTTCAAAATCAGAACATGAACAGGGTTCAAGTATAGATCATGAACAGGTCTCAGATACTGATCATCAAGAAGTTCCTACAGATGGTAGTCAGCCAATCGAGGAAGTGCTAGAAACATCCTTAAGGAGGTCGACAAGAATCAAACGGCCACCGAGAAGGTATGATGATTATGTTACTTCAGTTGCATTTACTGCTAATGACGATGAACCTCTATGCTACCAGGAAGAAATAGAAGGTTTGAAAAGTGACAAGTGGAAAGCAATGATGAAGGACGAAATGATGGCCTTGGGTAAGAACGACACATGGGATTTGGTTGAGCTTCTGAAAGATAGGAAAACTGTGGGGTGTAAATGGGTTTTCAAGCTGAAACGAGGTGTGAATGATATGGAAGACAGGTACAAAGCGTGGCTGCTTGCAAAAGGGTTTTCTCAGAAAGCCGGTATTGACTTTCATGAGATTTTTTCACCAGTGGTTAAAATTGTTTCAATTAGAATTGTGTTAGCATTAGTGGCTTTTCTTGATTTAGTGTTGCAGCAATTAGATGTTAAGACTGCATTTCTACATGGAGACTTAGATGAGTAAATATGTATGGAACAACCGGAAGGGTTTGTTCAACATCGCAATGAGAAATTTTTCTGCAGGCTCAAGAAGTCATTATATGGCCTAAAGCAGTCGCCTCGGCACTGGTATAATAAGTTTGATTCTTTCATGTTGAGTTAGAAATATGTTAGAAGTGAATATGATCATTGTGTTTATTTTAAGCAATTAAATAATGGCATATTCATTATCTTAGTATTGTATGTTGACGA
>APFE030100409.1:20938-33613 GCA_000404065.3 Pinus taeda
GAATCCCAACGGTCACAACAATGTACTATAAATGTATATCTCCTGTTAATAAAAAATGAACTCACATGATTTATCTTTCCTATTGTTCTTGCTCCCATGTGTGTTTAACAAAGAAGAAGGATTTTAAAGCCCTCTACTTTTTGTATCAAGCAATGCATGAGAGCGTGTTTCCAAGAATAGCATCAGCCAAGAGATCCAAAAAAGCATGGAAAACTCTCAAGATAGCCTATCAAGGCATGGAGAAAGTGAAGACAACAAAACTACAGTTGCTGAGGAGAGATTTTGAGACTGTCTGCATGAAGGAGTCAGATAATATTGACTCATTCTTCACACATGTGATTGGAATGGTCACACAGATAAGGTCTCATGGAGAGATTCTTGAAGAAAGGAGGATTGTGGAGAAACTATTGAGGAGCCTACCCTCAAGGTTCGATGTGATTGTCACCACCATAAAAGAGACAAAGGATCTCACAAAATTCTCAGTTGATGAACTACATGCATCACTGATGACACATGAGCAGAGATTGAGTAGAAATGAAAACTCATCTCTAGAGCATGCCTTTAAGACCCACATGTTCTTTGGAAGAGGAAGAGGTCAAGGCAGAGGAAAGAAGAGAGGAAGAGGTAGAAGCCAAAATGGAGGTGGAAGAAACAGTCCAGGAAATGCTCAAGGAAGAGGTAGCAATCCAAATCAGAACCAAGGCCAAGGCAGCAGCCAACAAAGTGGACAACATCATGCTCAAGGACAAAGGTATGATAAATCCAATGTCCAATGTCACTATTGTAAAAAATATGGGCATTATGCAAATGAATGTAGGAAGAAGCAGCGTGATATGAGTAATATAACTAGTACAAGGTTCACTAGAGAAAATATTAGCCAAGATAATTTGTTTTTAGCCTATAATATGGCTGAAGCAAAGAGTGAAGATGTATGGCTTCTAGACTCCGGTTGTAGTAACCATATGACAGGAAACATATCCATGTTTTCTATGTTAGATCAGAGTGTGAAGTCACAAGTCACACTAGGGACTGATAGTAAAGTTTCTGTTATGGGAAAAGGAGAAGTAAATGTCTTAACAAGGAAAGGTGAAAAGAAAACCATAGCAGATGTTTATTATGTTCCTGGAATGAAATGTAACCTCATAAGTATTAGACAGCTTATTCAAAATGGGTACAATGTTTTCTTTGTGGATGATGTATGCACCATCATGGATAAACCACCTAGCAAACAATGTATTGCTGAAGTGAAGATGACAAGGAACAGGATGTTCCCTCTCAGAACGAAAGCAGATTTAAAAAATGGAGAAGAAATAGCAGCAGTAACACAAGAGGCTTTCCAAAGCAAACCAAAAGATGAAAATTGGTTGTAGCACTTGAGATTTGGATATCTCAACTTTGGAGGTCTTAACTTGTTGAATAGAAAAGGAATGGTAAGAGGATTACCATTGATAGAGAAACTAGATAGCCTTTGTGAAGGTTGTATCTTGGGGAAATAACATAGAGAAAATTTTCCATCTGGGAAAAGCATAAGGGCAAAAGCACACTTAGAGACTGTCCACTCAAATTTATGTGGACCGATGCAAACTCCATCACTTGCAAGCAGCCACTATATGCTAACATTTATTGATGATTTTACTAGAAAAACTTGGGTTTATTTCCTGAAGAACAAAAGTGAAGTGTTTGAAAGATTTTGCAATTTCAAAGCACTTGTAGAAAACCAAAGTGGACTGCATATCAATGTTCTAAGAACTAATAGAGGAAGTGAGTATATCTCCAATGAATTTCTATGTTTTTGTAGAGAAAATGGAATTCATAAGTAGTTTACCACTAGGTACACTCCGTAGCAAAATGGTGTTTCCGAAAGGAAGAATAGGACAATCATGGATATGGTGAGGAGTAGGTTAAAGGCAAAGAATTTGCTAAATGATTATTGGGTTGAAGTTGTACACTGTGTAGTGTACATTTTGAATAGATTCCCTACAAAAGTAGTCATGAACAGAGTGCTGGAAGAAGCATGGAGTGGGACAAAGCAAGGAGTCAGCCACATGAAAGTTTTTGGATGTGTGGCTTATGCACACATTCCAGATCAACTAAGGAAGAAGTTGGACAACAAAGGGGAGAAATGTATTTTCATTGGATATAGTGAGGAATCCAAAGCTTATAGGTTGTATATCCCATCCACCAAGAAGCTTATTGTGAGTAGAGATGTTCAATTTATTGAGGAGGAAGCTTGGGATGGAAACATAGAGAAAACAGTGAATGTTAAAAACTCTTTGTCTCATGATGAAGATGATGAGGAGATGGCTGAAATACATCCCAAAATACCAGCACCAACACAAGGGCAAAGAGAGACACCCTTCAGGAGAAATGAAAGTGCTTCTCCAAGCACAACACAAGGAGGAAATTCAAATGCTTCTTCAAGCACTTGTAGACCAAATGAAAGAGGTAAGAAGTTCAGAAATTTAAGTGACATTTATAAACAAGAGGCAACAAATGAAGGTATGAACTCTTTGTTTGTTTTATATTGTCATGTTGATGACCCTGTTCATTTCTAAGAAGCAATTAATGATAGGAAATTGATAGAAGCTATGGATGAGGAGATCAATGCCATAGAAAGAAACAAGACATGGGATTTAGTTGAACTACCGAAAGGAAAAGAAGGCATTGGAGTTAAATGGGTCTACAAGACCAAGAGTAATGCTGAAGGCAAAATAGAAAGACACAAGGCAAGACTTGTTGTCAAAGGATATAAGAAACAACATGGGAGAGACTATGAGAAAACTTTCGCATCGGTTGTTAGAATGGAAACTGTGATAGTAGTGTTGTCCATAGCAACACAAAACAAATGGAAAGTTTACCAAATGGACGTGAAGTCAACATTCCTAAATGGAGTGTTAATGGAAGAGGTTTACATTGAACAACCTATAGGCTATGAAAAGAAAGACCAAGAGCACAAAGTGTGTATATTGAAGAAAGCTCTTTATGGGCTGAAGCAAGGACCAAGAGCGTGATACAGTAGGATAGATTCCTATCTACTGGAAAATGGATTTGAAAAGTGTGAGGGAGAACCCACCCTCTACATCAAAGAAAATGATGGTAAAATACTAATTTTTGTGTTATATTTTGATGATGTTATTTTCACAGGTAATGATGATACCTTATTGAAAATTTCAAAACAGTCATGAAAGAAGAATTTGAAATGACTGACATGGGTTTGCTGAGATACTTCTTAGGAATAGAAGTAGAACAAAATGGAAATGGGATTTTTATCTCACAAGTGAAATATGTTAATGAAGTGTTGGAAAGATTTAATATGCAGGAGAGCAAAGCAGCAATCATTCCCACAGTGATGGGATTAAAACTCAGCAAAGAGGACAACAACAAGGATTTTGATCCTAGTTTGTAAAAGAGCATAGTTGGCAGCCTCATGTATTTGACTACAACTAGGCTGGATATAATGCATGTTGTTAATTTGATTTCCAGATTCATGGAGAAGCCAAAAGAAGCACATTGGCATGCAGCAAAAAGGATTTTGCGGTATGTTAAAGGTACTAAAATGTTTATCATTTTATATACTACTTCAGAATGCTAAGATTTAATTGAATACACTGATAGTGATTGGGCTAGAAGTGTAGATGATCAGAAAAGCACATCCGGTTATGTTTTTCACATGGGTTCAGGAGCCATTTGATGGGCTTCTAAAAACAGCCTATTGTAGTGTTGTCTACAGCAGAGGCAGAATATGTGGCAGCTACAGCAGCAGCGTGTCAAGCAATTTGGATGAGAAGGATGTTAGGGAGTTTATGCCAAGAGCAAGTAAAAGGAATTGTGATTTTTTGTGGCAATAGCTCAGCTATTGCATTATTCAAGAATTTTGTGTTTCATAAGAGAATGAAACACATTAACACAAAGTTTCATTACATTAGGGAATTGGTAAACAATGGAGAAATTGTTTTAGAACACTGCAGAACTCAGAAGCAGGTTGCAGATATTCTGACCAAACCATTGGGGCACAAAAGTTTTGAGTTTTTGAGGAAATTTCTGGGTATGACTAATAACCCAGCAGTTGAAATTAAAAGGGAGTGTTGAAATATTACTTTCAACTGCAACGCCAGTCCTTTGCCGGAATCCACCGTTAAACAGCCACCTCAAATAGTTTTTTTTTGGAAAACCGTCATGGGATTCCCTGCACCGCTTTTACAGAATGGTGGTAATTCTCAGGGGGGGAGCAAACACTCTCATCGACCTACACGTACCCTAAGCGGTTCGCCAATACAACCCTTTCCCCGACGCGTAAAGTTCGGTAAAAGAGGTCGTACGATATTGCCGACAACCATTCGATTAATGTGGGCCAGATCGACGATTATGGTACCGGCAGCATGCTTTTTGTTATCAAGAGGACCTCCGGTAATTGTGATAACTGTTGGATGGACATGGAGCAAAATCTACGGTTAAAAATAAATAAATAAATAAAATATCGCCATGTGAAGTAATTAATGTAAATTTATTACGGTTGTTGAATGTAGGTGGAGATTTTATTTTTATTGTTTTTAATTCATGGGAGTCAGTTTCTACGATACAAGTAAAAATGTAATGTTATGTTTTTTTTTGAGATGCAATGTAATGCACAGCAGTGCAAAGTAAGAAGTGAAAAAAATTACACACAATAGTGTTATTTTTTATAGTGAGAGACAGAGTGAAGTTTTTGAACTGCCTCTAAAGCAGTATTATTGTAATTCCTTTGTTAGAGGAATAATATTGTAACAGTTAGTCTTGTTAATGAATACAAGTTTCCCTCTGTTAGAGGAATACTTTTGTAACAGTTAGTCTTGTTAATGAATACAAGTTTTTTTTTGTGTGTGAAACTCTGTCTTCCTGAAACATTTTTAGTTTTTCTATGTTAAGAAACAGAGCATTATTCTCTGTTTATTTGTTCTAGAATTATTAGAAATTCCCAACATGCGAACCATGCCCATTATCATTGATAAAAGAACTCTAAAATTCATGTGGAGAGCGTGGCATCAACGTAAAGATTTGGGTGGCACAAGGCGGCGCTGTAGGCAGCGAGCTGGTTCTTGGCTGCTACACAAAGGCCACCACTGCTGATCGTGTAGAGAAAGAGGCACCGATCCTCCAAGAAAGTCCGGAGCGTCGTGCCGGTCGGGAGCGCCTCCATCTGTTTCCACGTGATCTTGCATTTGACGACATGGTAGAGCAGAACATTGTGGGCAAGGGGCATCGGCTTGGCTATCTTGGCCATCTGTTAAAAGGAGGAACCGCTGGGGACAAAGAGCGTGCCTGTGTCGTTCCACCATGAGTGAGCTTCTTCAATCCTATGGAGACCTGTCAGAGAATCTTCAAACCCACAGTGATCTTCAGCTTCTCTTTAGGTTTAAAACCATTTTCACAAACAAATTCCTCTTTAGGTTTAAAACCATTTTCACCGACAAATTCCTCCCAGGGCAGTATCAAATTTGTTATAGAAAAATAGGGCAGGATGAGTGCACCTTATCCGCGCTAATTTCAACGTGCTTCCAAACACAACGTGTCAACAGATCATATAGTCATCTCATCTTTGAATATGCATAATAACACTCATGATACTTTCTAAGAAGGTGAGGCGAACGATATGAATTCAAGAACAATGGCTGCAAACGCTCTTCATTATATGTCAAGGTACACAAATCATGGCTCCAACAACTCAGCTGTTGTGCTCTGCTGAGGTCTTAACAATGCCCAGAGTAATTTCCCCATCTCCTCCATTAATGCGTTCATTATTCCTTATTTCTCAGTATCTCTGTGTGTATGAACTGAATTATATGATATTAATAACAATATTGCAGGTTCAGGTGATTGTTCTGAATGCTAATATGCGTTGCCTAGAGTGTCGTGACAGGGTTTCCAAAGTGCACTCCGAAATGGATGGTAGGTTAACTGTTACACCACATTACAGAAATGTAGCCATTGGCCATGAAACGGTTCACCAATTATTATTTTTTAGGTTTCTCATTTGGGTATGCCTTAATATTATCTCTGCTATGAAATTCATCTTTGGGATCTATCATTTGAGTATGCCTAGATATTATCTGTACTCTGAAATTCATCTTCGGGATCTATCAATTGGGTATGACTGAATATTATCTCTGCTTTGAAATTCATCTTAGGGATCTATAACATTATAATGGTAGATGTTAAATGTGGTTTATCAGTTTGTCTCGAAGATGAATCACATTTTATAAATGTGGTTCATTAGTTTCTCTCAAAGATGAATGACACTTTATGGTTCGACAATTGTTTATGTTTCGAACAATAAATACGATTTCTTTATTTATCTCAAAAATGAATCACATTTTATGGTTGGATAATTGTCTATGTTTCAAATCATAAATGTGAACTTTATGGTTGGACAATTGTCTATTGTTTGTCACAAAGATGAATCACATTTTATAGTTTGTTAATTGTAGATGTTTAGAACCATATGTTCATCCAATTGTCCAGAAGATGAATTGATGAATTATAGTTAAAAACTCAGACCATTATAATCACCATTATAATCTCAAGGTGATGGATTCAAAAAATGAATTCTAAATCAATTCTAATCACAGAAATTATCTTTACTCGTCACTGTATATTTAGTATTCCATTAATGAATAATTGTATATTGAGTTCTCCATTAATGAATATGCTTTTTCTGATTTTCTGCTCATTATTTTTTGTAATTCTAATTCTGAAATCTGATGTGTGTTGGCATGTGTTATGATGAATAACTATATATTGAGTTCTCCATTAATGAATATGCTTTTTGTGAGTTGTTGCTCATTATCTTTTGTAATTCTAATTCTGAACTCTGATCTCTGTTTGCATGTGGTATGATGGGCAGATTGTTGAAATGTAATTTCCCCTGTCGCGTTATTTCATTTTACAAAACCGCTTGTCTTCCATTGCACTGCTTTTACGGAATAGTTCTATTTCTCAGAGGGGCCGCGATTACACCCAGCCGCTGACACGTGGCTGGCAGTTTTGCAAAAGTGGTTTTTCATTGGAGCATAAAGTTCGACAGAAATGGGTCGCACGAGATGGTTGACAACCGTCGGATTAGATCAACAGTTGTGTACAAGCCTGCAGCAAATGAGATTGACATGGAGTAAAAGTTTTGTTTGACCGCCAGCATTTCAGTAAAACATTTAATGAAATTTAATGTGATTTGTAGTTTGTTGGTAATAGTTTTAATTATAATGTTTTTTATTTTACGGGAGCTATGGCACAAGTAAAATAATGTATTGTTATGTTTTTAGTTTTTAGTTGTTAGTTACATATGTAATGAAAAGGGAAGCGCGCATATGAAAAAAATTACACAGCAGTGAAATTTTTTTTTGTAATGCACAGCAGTGCAGAGAAATTTTTTTCTTGTAATTGAATATGCAACAACATAAATATATGTAATTTTACACACAACAGTGTAATATTTTGCAAGCAGAAACATAGTATTTTCGGGAGAAGACAGAGTATTTTTTGTTTGTTTTGGAACTACATTTGAAGCATTCTATGGTTGTAATCCCTCTAAGAGAGGAAGAAATTTGTAACAACAGTTATTCTGGTTAATAAATACAAAGCTTTATTGTGCATGTGAAAATCTTTGTTCTCCAGCAAACAATTTTTGCTTCCCTGTGCAAAAATAGAGCATTGTTCTCTGTTCTTTTTTGTTTGGAATCATCATAAATTCCCATCATGGTATCAAAGCGTGAAGTCACAAGTCACACTTGAGACTGATAGTAAAATTTCTGTTATGGGAAAAGGAGAAGTTAAAGTATTAACAAGGAAAGGTGAAAATAAAACCATAGCAGATGCCAATTATGTTCCTGGAATGAAGTGTAACCTCTTAAGTATTGGACAACTTGTTCAAAAGAGGTAAAATGTTTTCTTTGAGAAGGATGTATGCACCATCATGGATAGAGCACCCAGGAAATGATGTATTGCTGAAGTAAAGATGACAAGGAACAGGATGTTCCCTCTCAGAATGAAGACAGATTTGAAAGATGGAGGAGAAATAGCAGTAGTTACACAAGAGGCTTTCCAAAGCGAACCAAAAGATGAAAATTGGTTGTGGCACTTGAGATTTGGACATCTCAAATTTGGAGGTCTTAACTTGTTGAGTAGAAAGGGAATGGTAAGAGGATTACCATTGATAAAGAAACCAGACAGCCTTTATGAAGGTTGTATCTTGGGGAAACAACACAGAGAATGTTTTCCATCAGCAAAAAGCATAAGGGAAAAAGCACCCTTAGAGATTGTCCACTCAAACTTATGTGGACCAATGCAAACTCCATCATTTTTAGGTAGCCAATATTTTTTAACATTCATTGATGATTTTACTAGAAAAACTTGAGTCTATTCCCTGAAGAACAAAGTGAAGTGTTTGAAAAATTTTGCAATTTCAAAGAACTTGTAGAAAACCAAAGTGGGCTGCATATCAAAGTTTTAAGAACTGATAGAGGAGGTGAGTATATCTCCAAATAATTTCTACGTTTTTATAGAGAAAATGGAATTCATAAGCAGTTTACCACAAGGTACACTCCGTAGCAAAATGGTGTTGTCGAAAGGAAGAATAAGACAATCATGGATATGGCGAGGAGTATGTTGAAGGCAAAGCATTTGCCAAATGATTATTGGGCTGAAGCTGTACACTGTGCAGCGTACATTTTGAATAGGTGTCCTACAAAAGCATTGATGAACAAAGTGCCAGAGGAAGCATGGAGTGGGAGAAAGCAAGGAGTCACCCACATGAAAGTTTTTGGATGTGTGACTTATGCACACGTTCTAGATCAGCGAAGGAAGAAGTTGGACAGCAAAGGGGAGAAATGTATTTTCATTGGATACAGTGAGGAATCCAAAGCTTACAAGTTGTATAATCCATCCACCAAGAAGTTTTTTGCGAGGAGAGATGTTCAGCTCATTGAAGAGGAAGCTTGGGATGGAAGCATAGAGAAAACAATAAATGTTAAAAGCTCTTTGTCACATGATGAAGATGATGAGGAGATGACTGAAATACATCCCCAAACAGCAGCGCCAGCACAAGGGCAGCAAGCGACACCCTTGAAGAGAAATGAAAGTGCTTCTCCAAGCACACCACAATGAGGAAATTCAGGTGCTTCTTCAAGCACTTGTAGACCAAATGAAAGAGGTAAGAAGTTCAGAAATTTAAGTGACATTTATGAACAAGAGTCAACAAATGATGGTATGAATTCTTTGTTTGCTTTATATTGTCATGTTTATGACCCTGTTCATTTCGAAGATGCAATTAAGGATAGGAAATGGATAGAAGCTATGGATAAAGAGATCAATACCATAGAGAGAAATAAGACATGGAATTTGGTTGAACTACCAAAAGGAAAAGAAGTCATTGGAGTTAAATGCGTGTACAAGACCAAGAGTAATGTTAAAGGCAAAATAGAAAGACACAAGGCAAGACTTGTTGTCAAAGGATATAAGCAGCGGTATGGGAGAGGCTATGAGGAAACTTTTGCAGCGGTTGCTAGAATGGAAACCGTGAGAGCAGTGTTGTCCATAGCAGCACAAAACAAGTGGAAAGTTTACCAAATGGACATGAAGTCAGCATTCCTAAATGGAGTATTAATGGAAGAGGTTTACATTGAACAACCTCTAGGCTATGAAAAGAAAGGCCAAGAGCACAAAGTGTGCAGATTGAAGAAAGCTTTTTATGGGCTGAAACAAGCACCAAGAGCATGGTACAGTAGGATAGATTCCTATCTACTGGAAAATGGATTTCAAAAGTGTGAGGGAGAACCCACCCTCTACATCAAAGAAAAGGATGGTAAAATAATAATTGTTGTGTTATATGTTGATGATGTTATTTTCACAGGTAATGATGATTATCTTATTGAAAATTTTAAAACAGTCATGAAAGAAGAATTTGAAATGACTGACATGGGTTTACTGAGATACTTCTTGGGAATAGAAGTAGAGCAAAATGGAAATGGAATTTTTATCTCACAAGAGAAATATGCTAATGAAGTGTTGGAAAGATTTAATATGCAGAAGAGCAAAAAAGAAATCACTCCTACAGTGATGGAATTAAAACTTAGCAAAGAGGACAGCAGCAAGGATTTTGATCCTAGTTTGTACAAGAGCATAGTTGGCAGCCTCATGTATTTGAATGCAACTAGGCCGAATATAATGCATGCTGCTAGTTTAATTTCTAGATTCATGGAGAGGCCAAAAGAAGCACATTGGCAGGCAGCAAAAAGGATTCTAAGGTATGTTAAAGGTACTAAAAGGTTTGGCATTTTATATACTACTTTAGAATGTTCAGATTTAATTGGATACACTGATAGTGATTGGGCTGGAAGTGTAGATGATCAGAAAACCACATCTGATTATGTTTTTCACATGCGTTCAGGAGCCATTTCATGGGCTTCTAAAAAACATCCTATTGTAGCATTGTCTACAGCAGAGGTAGAATATGTGGTAGCTACAGCAGCAACATGTCAAGAAGTTTGGATGAGAAGGATGTTAAGGAGCTTAGGCCAAGAGCAAGTAAAAGGAACTGTGATTTTTTATGACAATAGCTCAACTATTGTATTATCCAAGAATTTTGTGTTTCATAAGAGAACGAAACATATTGACACAAAGTTTCATTACATCAGGGAATTGGTAAGCAATGGAGAAATTGTTTTAAAACATTGCAGAATTCAGTAGTAGGTTGCGGACATTTTGACCAAACCATTGGAACAAAAAAGTTTTGAATTTTTGAGGACATGTCTGGGTATGACTGATAACCCAGCAGTTGAAATTAAAGGGGAGTGTTGAAATGTAATTTCCCCTGCCACGTTATTTCATTTCACAAAACCGTTTATCTTCCTTCTCACTGCTTTTACGGAACAGTTGTATTTCTCGGAGGGGCGGCGATTACACCCAACAGCTGACACGTGGCTAGTAGTTTTGCAAAAGTGGTTTTTCATCAGAGCATAAATTTCGACAGAAATGAGCCGCGCGATATGGTTGACAATCGTCGGATTTGATCAACGGTTGTGTACAAGCCTGCAGCAAATGAAATTGACGTGGAGTAAAAGTTTTGTTTGACCGCCAGTGTTTCAGTAAAAAATTTAATGAAGTTTAATGTGATTTGTAGTTTGTTGGTAAGAGTTTTAATTATAACGTTTTTTTATTTTACGGGAGCTATGGCACAAGTAAAATAATGTATTGTTATGTTTAGTTTTTAGTTGTTAGTTACATATGTAATGAAAAGGGAAGCGCGCATATGAAAAAAAAAATTACACAACAGTGAATTTTTTTTTGTAATGCATAGCAGTGCAGAGAAAGTTTTTTCTTGTAATTGAATATGCAGTACCATAGATATATGTAATTTTACACATAGCAGTGTAATATTTTGCAAGTAGAAACAGAGTATTTTTAGGAGAAGATAGAGTAATTTTTTCTTTTGTTTTGGAAATGCATTTGAAGAAGTCTATGGTTGTAATCCCTCTGAGAGAAGAAGAAATTTGTAACAGCAGTTATTCTGGTTAATGAATACAAAACTTTATTGTACATGTGAAAATCTTTGTTCTCCAGCAAACAATTTTTGCTTCCCTGTGCAAAAACAGAGCATTATTCTCTGTTAATTTTTGTTTGTAATCATTAAAAAATCCCATCATAGATTTGCATAACTATGTGGTAAATGTGGCACAGAAGAAGGTAACAGTGAGAGGGCGGGTGAATCCCAAGAAGAGGAAACAGCGAATTTGGTCATTCGCCAACGATTAGAAGAGAAAGACCATAGATCGTTCATTTTTGTTTGTAATCATTAGAAATTCCCATCATAGATTTGCATAACTATGTGGTAAATGTGGCACAAAAGAAGGTAACAATGAGAGGGCGGGTGAATCCCAAGAAGAGGAAATAGCGAATTTGGTCATTCGCCAACGATTAGAAGAGAAAGACCATAGATCAATTTGAGGGCTTGGGAAGCTTGGGATATTCAAGCAGTGGTTGCTTACAGAGGAATAAGTCCTGTAGTAATAGGTGGATGAAAGCAACCTGTAATTTAATCCTCCCAGAGGAGGTCTGCTGTTTTTGTTGTGCCTAGTATTAGTTTTTATTATGTACTTAATGAGAAAGCTTCTCAACCCTCCACACCATCGAATTGACAAGGAAAGTATAAAGATTTTTGTTGTTCACAGAAATATCGTGGAAAGTTCTTAGTTTGTAGGTGAGAGAAAAAATCACCCTTTTTAAAAAAATAAAAATTTAAATAATAAATTCATCTTATTTAAATCGTACCGGGTAACAATTTTGATATATTTAATTATATTTATGAAGGTCGTTGATCTTTTAGCATTAATCTTTCAGGATTATAAAGTAGAACTTATTTGTGTTCACATGTAAAGGGTTTATACTTTACCATCCATTAATCTTTTTTAAAATTAGTGCAAATTTATTTATGTAAAATTTAAACGCCATATTTTATCGAGAAATAAATAGTATTATTTTATTCTTGACTAAATTCAGGTGTTATATTTCATGGAGAATTAAAAACAATATAAAACTTATATCAAAGATAGGTTGTAGTTTTTATATATTACAAATATTTACATGTTGATTTATGGTAACAATAAAAAGTTGAAAATAATAAAATTTAATTTGTTATCTTATAAATTT
>APFE030100409.1:35558-88979 GCA_000404065.3 Pinus taeda
AAATTGATCTATCTTAAGTAAGCATCTATCAATCTATGGGAGGAACAAAATCTTCAGAACTTTGCACTAAACAAGAGTTTTTCACATTTAGAGAGTTGATCCCTTTGGGTTTTTGGTTGATTCTAAGTTAAGATGGATATACTCTTGTAAAAAATAAATTTATAGTTTAGTTGATTTTTTTAATTATAACAATATGGGATCTCTCATAAAATAAGTATTTTGATGTTTATCATGTATTAATGCTTTTTAGTATTTACAATCGATTTAATTTGTAAAATTGCACTAGTTATGCATGGATTTCATTTTTTTCTCTCTTCATCTAATTTTGTAATAGCCTTTAAACAGACTCTATGATAGTAGATATGTTCTCATAAGCCTTTCGTTATATTTAAACAATAATAATAAAATACTATATTTAAAGAAATACAAGATAACTTTGAATTTAAAGATACATTAGTTTTAGAGTAAATTTACATTTTTATGTTTGGAATAATATTAGAAAAAAAAAAAAAAAATTTGAATGAACTATTATGTATATAATAAAAATATTTTCTTTTTAATTATACATTTCTTATAAAAACATATGTAAAACATATGTGTGGTTAGTTTATGAAAAGAAAATTCATAAAGACTTATTTATCCTCATAAGTTATTAATGGTTTTTCTTAACCATTATATTAGAAAAATCTTTTTTTTATTGGTTAACAATAAACTAAAAAAATTGGAAGTATGTAGGATGTGTTCATAGTTCATTGCATAGATAGTAGTGAGATGATCTACAATATAGTATGTAGGAGATGTTGTCACATGTCTAAGACAATAATAACAATAAAATCATAAATTATTGTGTACATATGTCCATGACTATATTTAAAAAACTAAACCAACATAGATTTATCTTAAGTCTATATCTATGAAGCACAAAAGATGGATCAAATTTATTAAAGAGTAATTTTTTTAATCTTTTAATATGAAGGAATTAATACATGGCATAAAATTAATGATAAAAAAAATTACACCTTGATAAATTTGAATTTCGTATGGATTTGGGTTTAAGATGGACATGATAGTTAAATATCTCTCTGTTTTTCCTCTTCTCACGTCACCTATTTTCCTCTTGTCACTTTCTCCTCATTCTCCACTCATGCACCTGTGGCCACCTTGTGCCCATGTCTCTTTGTCTCACATATCCTCCTTCTTCTTACCTCTCTCAACTTTTACACTCATGTCCATCCACTTTCTCTCTTCGTTCACCTCCTATACCAAGCCCTTAAACATAAGTTATCCTTTTACCCCTCACCTACACCTTCTCCTAAGAAACAACATTTTTCATTCCCCTCTTCCTTACCCTTACCTCCTCACCTCTCCTCCAAATTCCAATTCATCCTATCTCTCCCTTCCCATTGGCTCCTCTTTTCGTCCTTCATCCACGCCACTCCCCTCCCCTACCCTTGTATCCTTCACCTATTTTCATCTCCTTCCCCTTTTCCCCTCTCACTGCACCTCATGATGTCGTGGTAGCCTAGTCTCGCCTATCTACCTCTCTTCTCCCCCATCATGCTTTGCATCTCATTCCCATTAACATTTATTTTGTTATCACCTCCTATCCTCACTCTTCTGCATATTTTCCCTCGTTTCCTCCATTCCCACCAATCCGCCTCCCTTACCCATCAATCCTTTACCTCTTCTTAGTTCTTAGTCCATTACATCTCACCTCCCTCTTTACCTCCCTCACCTCCTCCCCACAAATGACTTATTAAGGGAATTATTTTCCTCTAATTGGGTATATAGGTATTTATAACCATTTTTAGTAGTAAGTATGAGTCTTCATGCCTTATACATGGTTGTGGGTTGAAAGAAGAATGTTAGGCACTAAAGGAATATTCTACCCAACTAGGGCCAATACAAATGTCTCAAACAAACACACAACACCTCTTGAAAGGATATGTCCCAAGGCCTTGGAAACTATAATGTCTCTATTTTAATTCCCATAAATTGTATTGCTATTGTGCAAATTTTGTTTAGGTTGGTGAGATAGTTTGTTGTGGGTTGGAGAGCATGCCATTATTGATATGGTTGAGGCCCAAACTTGGCATGTAAATTGTACGTTGAATTTGTTTATAAACACAAATCATTGGTTATGACACAAGATGGATAGTTATATTCGGGGGCTATGATCCAGTAAGACAAGGATTAAAAGTGGGGCCCATGGGAATAATTCCACATTCCTAATAATTCAAGCCTTTTTTATTAATGTTTGCCTACTTTGAGTTATCAAAATAGTTTTTTGGTACGTGTTGGAGGTTGGTGAGATAATACATATTACTGATTTATGATAAAATGGGCTAATTGTAGCCACATTTTGGGAAATGTGATAGTCAAAGAATGCATGAAAGAAAAGAAAGTTTCAATAGGAAAATGGGACAGTTGTTTCATCTTGGAGAGGAGAGCATGGGGAGAGGTTGGTGATTATAAAGAGAACTAGATATCCAAGGAATGGAAAAGGTAGATCTATTTGGATGAGTATAGCTTTTGAATCATATTTTGTTCTTGTAAATGAATTTATTGTTGATGAAATTACTCAAGAATATTGAGAAGGCTATTGTGAGCACTTATATGGCAACTCTAAATTCTTTGAGTCCCCAAGTAATATATTTTCTAGTGGACCATACACCATATCTATAAAGGGGGGTGTGATATCCTAAGGGACCACATGAAAAAGAAGAGAATACCATTGCTTAGGATGTGTAGGTTATAGGGAACAATAATTGTTGGATTGGAATTTTTGTTTGAGTAACAAATATGGACATTATGTTCCTCACTATGGATAATGGATAGCTAAAATAGCAAGTTGTCACCATGGAATCATAGACTCAACTCAAGGGTGCCTTGTTATTTAGAGACATGGAATAAAACTCCTATGCTTGGGAGGAAAAACCCTTGTATGTAACTAGTTGGAAACAATTCCCACATCATGTAAGTGTTATGATTATTTTTTTATCTACAAACTTAATGCCATGTATAATTCCTATGATTTAATGCTACGCTTTTACTCTATATTTGGTGAATTCATGAATGATGTGTAAGCTTAAATAATGTTCATCTATGAGTTAATTTTTTTAGTTAGTTGCACAATAATTTCTTTTATGCTTCATGCATGCATTTCTTTTAGTGGGAACCAAATTTTTTCACTTTGTTTGGTAATAGATACTTGAAATTTGGTGTTAGAGTATAAGTTTTTGGTAATGGCCCTTAATGTGGGACATGAGGAAATTATAGAATGATCGACCTCTTCTCATCTCCTTCGCATTTTACTGTTTAACCCCAACCCTCATTCCCAACTCTCTTAGTCCAACCTATCTCCAACTCTTGTCCTATCTATTTCATGGTGTCACTTATCTCCCTTCCCTACCCATCCACCCTTTTACTCGCTTATAGCACCAACTCATGCCCACCTCTCCTTGTTTCACCTATATACCACTCTCTGTGCCCCTCAATCCTTTCCCATCCATATCCATTAGCCTTCATATCCACTCTCCTCCGCTCCCAACCCATTTAAGAACTCCATTCCCTCTACCCCTCATCTCCACTCTCCCTTATTCCACTACATTTTCCCTTTCCCTCCAAGTCACATTTTCCTCCTATCTCCTCTATCATCTCCTTTATCCATCTTTACCCTCCCCGTTAGTCCCTTCCTCTTATTGTTCATGCTCACTACTTCCCTCTCCTAACTATCTACAATTACCATTTTCTCACCTCTTCCTCCTTTTCCCCTCTTACCACAACCTTTCATGGCCACCTCCCCTAGTCTCACCTATCTCCATTTTTTCTTCCCCAACATCCTCTACATACAATGCCCATGCATATTCCTTCTCTTATAGCCTTCAATCCAAAATCTATGATGAGTTTTCCCCCTTTCCTTTCTTTCCAACCATTCCCCATATCTTATCAATCATTGCTTCACCTATTCTCACCTCCTTATCCCACCACATCCCCCCTTCCCCTCTTTTCCTCCCTCACCTCCTCCCTCTTTAGTTTTATATGACCTACCCCTTTTCTACTCCCTCCTATATTTTATCTAGCCTCAAACTTGTACCACCACCTCCCCATTTTCCCCTCTCATCCCATCCCCTCATGCCATTATCCCCTAGTCTCACCTATGTTCTCTTTTATTTCTCTCTCTCACTTGAGCCTCCTCCTTAACTCATCCTCCTTTCATGCATGCCTACCATTTCACCTTCCCTAACCCTCCACCATTCATATCTTCCCACCTCATCTGCTTTTTCCCCGTCACACTACCCCCTCATGCCCCACGATCCCCTCTACCCCTTCACTCTAGTCTCTACTTAGACCCTATTCCCATCAATGCTTAGGCCCCTATATTTGCTTAAAAACTAGCTCCCTTTGTTTCTATGCATCTAGAACCATGGATAATGAATGAAAGCACCACAAGTTGCCTCTAGAGAGTATCTTTGGCTCCTATGAAAGATGATAGTTCCCTCACAATTCTTTTATCATTAGGTATTAGACTCAAGGCCCTAATAAGGTTTGGGGGGCAGTTAAGACTCAGTTGAATTAAGCCTCTCTCTCTACAACCTCGTTGACTTTTTAACATCCCCAACACTTAACCCCATTGAAATTCTAATTGTAATTAATTAGGTTATTTATCCTTTTAAGAACACCTAAATGTAAATGGGAAAATACTTCAAATAATTTTAATTATAGTTTAAACACTATATAATGAAGCAGTGAAAGATTGATATGATATAGACCATGAGTATTCATGAGGAGGAGGGTAGCAAAAAAAAAGAGGATAGCTAACTTTCCTATCCTTCTTGAAATTAATGTTATAACCCATGATGTTTTAGTTCAACTACCCAACATCCAATGAAGTTATGGAAAGGATAGGGAAGGAGGTACCATGCTACCCTAAGCATGGGTTGGGTACCCTATAGCAGGTCCTGTTTGACTCCACAGTCTAAGGAGGGACCTTGGAGCTCTCATGCAAAGAAAATGGTCATGAAAAAAGAATGGAAAATGCTCACTAGAGATACATTGTGTGTGAATTATGAACCATCACATGCTATAGAGCAATGACAACTTGTGAACCCACAAATAGTAGTTTGGTGTTTGAATACTAAACTACAAGACTTGTGGAAGAGTGACCTGAACAAAGGGAGAAAAACAATCCCTTTGGTCATGACAATCCTATGAGGGAATCCACATTTAAAATATGTTAGTGGTGGAAACTAGGGAGGGATCCATCAAAATGAGTCAATTAGACCAAGAGGAAATCAATTGTTTGGTTGTATTATGTTTGCAAAGAAATGGAGAGAAAGAGATTCATCAAGGTATTCTAGGAAGCAATGAAGGCATTTTCTTATGCTACGCATTCCTTCAATGAGAATATTTTGTTGTGTCATGATCCGAGGTTCAGTTCTTGAGAGGTAGAATTCATGTTTCTTGAACATGATGGAAGGAGAGTGGCCTTCATGCTTACACCACTGGTAGCAAGGGAGATGTTTCTTGTTGTGTAGAACAAATGTGAAACCACCCATAGAAACTAGGAGAAACTATGGGCTTGGTGATAGCGATATGAAAGGAACTAACGAGTTAATATTATGAAGGAGAATGGACTTCATGGATCCACCCAATAATATTGAGTAGAAAATCCTTCATGGTTGACTAAAACAAACCTTGGAGTGAAGCAGAGACTATAGTTGGGTGAAATATGGATCACATTACATAAGTTTCAGAAAGGATAGGATATTAATCATATAAGTACCCTCATGGACTTCATATTTTTAATGTGAACCATGTTAATAAGAAATAAATGGTCATTTCTAAAATGTATTTTTTTGTGCTTGTTTTTTAGTAGGAGGTATGGTCTATATAATGTATATTTATGATGTGAAGTCGTAGATCAGGCTAAAATGGATCTATAATACTCATATGCCCCATAATCGATATTTAACATACTTATGCTTCATACCATTTATGTTATGGATAGGAAAAAAATGACACATTAAGCATGTGATTGAAGGACATATATTCCTAGTCATGACTAGCTTCCATGGTCTTACATTAGTTAGATTGGAATCTCTCTAGGTGAACTGGAGTAATTAGAGGACCTTGTGTATGATGTGGGAGTCACTTGCATGAACGTAAGTCGTGCTGTCAAAAGAATGGAAGAAGTATTCTCAAAACATCTTATGGAAAATATCAAAGAGCCCCCTAAAGGACTCTAGAGTTTTTGCAGACTAGATGAGTATTTAAAAAAACCATAATGTGTACTAGTTTGGACTAATAACCAATTGTGAAGTCCCTATTATAGGATAGAGGAACTTCTGGTTTGATTCTTAATTTTTGATAAAGATAAATATGGGTACATAATCCTTTACACAACATTCTATGAGAATTTTTGGTTTGGATGCCTCAGTCTTAGCACCAAGTCACATTACTGAAATGACGGATTACTCAAATATTTTTCCATTGAAGGTTTTAACACTTTGTGCAGTTGCATTTGAACTAGTGTATCAGATAGTATTTGGAAGATAAATATGTATTACCTAACACCACGAGAGGGTCAATGAACCCTTTGCATTGATGATAAATGCATAAAGAGAATGGAAGAATTGATGTTTGGTCAAACTCTGGTATGAAAAAACTTCAATGTAATGGACTTCAATCAATGAAAAATTGTTGATCATTACGCATGTCAACAAATAACACTAGAGTATCAAAGAATCTATACTTCTAAAGAATGATGTGACAATGATGTTAAAAATGATGAAGTAGAAGTCATAGGTGGAAAACATGCATCACTTGGATTTGGAGTTTTGGTCCTAATAGCTAGGAAAATATGAGTAACATGTGCACACATCAGTAGTGCCACATGGTATGGAAGAAATCATAATTTTCCACATTACAGGGCACACATCAACATCTTCCATATGTCAGGTGGTGATCGAATGTTGAATAATGAGGTGGCATGTTGAGTTTTATATTAGTAAATTTTCATATTAAGGTTTTAAACTCATATCAATATATTTGCATATTAGGGGTTTACTCCCATATCAGTATATCACCATATACTTGTTCCAAATTTGTTAGCTTATTGGAATACCAAAACCCTAGGGATTTGGACAAGGAACATATTATGTAAAACAACGATATGGTAGAGCTCCAATATGATAGGAAAGATGAGGAAATGGACCAATGTGGTATCTAAGAATGGCTAAGGAATGCCATTTATCAGCCACATGGCTTGTACAAATGTTAATGTGGCCCTTAAGGGGTAATATTTAAAGGGGCATAAATTTTTACCCATAGCTCAAAACGAGATGAAATTTGTATCGATGGAAATATTTCAACATGAAAAAGATGATGGAACAATTAGAAATATTATTTGAGGTGATGGAGGAAAGAGGAATTTTTTATAACCCAATATTCATAATAAAACTTGAATTTTGGGGTTAATTATGCCTTATAGCCCCAATATGACATTATGGGATGGGGTTTGTTATAGAGATATATCAAAGATATTGTTAAAACACTAGACTTGAATAGGTTAGAGATAGACAACATAAATGAAACTTGAGCTCTAATACAAAGTGGTATAAGAGCCATGGTTCAAACACTAGGTCCAGATCACAAAAGACACTACTCTACTACAGAGTGGTATCAATGTGGATTATAGGGTTATTAGTCTACTACGTAGTCGTATCTACTACTACTCCACTACAAAGTGGTCAAAGCAACAATTAAACACTATAATTAGATGGGCCAAGAAGATAGTATAAAAGGGGATATTTTCTAGATTAATAGAGTAGAGGATTTAGAGCAATGATTATAAAAGTAAGGGTGTACAACATGGAACTAGGATCATTGGATACAACATCGTGGTTGTATAGGAGAAAAAAAATGTGACATGTACATGGGCTTTGGCACAAGAGTAGAAAATATCTATTAAGAGATTTAGGTAGGACTATTGAATGTGAAATGAAATCATAAATCATTAGAATACTATTTTCCAAGGTTGTGAAAGAGGACATAGTTAGATACTTCCTACACATCTCTTGAACAAATCAATAAGTGATAAAGATAGAAGCATATGGCTAAGAGATACAACCAGGATTATTAGGGGGAATCTCTCAACTTATCTCTTGGTAATTTGATTATTTATTAAATTATGAAATTATTGTAATATGATGACAAATAAAAGCATAGACATGATGAGATGGCACATTATTGAATTGCTAGATTATATATGCACTCACAACCATAACGATAGTGAGATGTTAAAAGCATACATTTATGTCATGGTGCATGAAAATAATGGTGGAACATACATGTCATATGCTTGTTGACTCAAGTAGTCTATTGTCATAAGATGATTATCATGAATAACCATGAATTAATAAAAATGTAACCATAAATAGGTTGATGGTATGGCCAAAGAAGTTGATTATAATTCTACATAGAGTCTTGTTGGGAAAAGGCTAGGGATAATCAATTGTTAATCAAGATTTTGGTGAATAACAGTGTAAGAACCCTCCCTAAGACACCAACTGATTAGGTAGCATCCAATTAATACTATAAACCAAGAAAATGTGTTTTGGTATGCTCAAAATATTGAGAGGAAATCAAGAATTTCCCTAGTAAATAAATAATAGTAGCAATGATATGAATGCATATATGGAAAGTAAATTAAGAGGTGGCATTAGCACTGCTCACTGTAGTGTTAATGGTCACTTGATCATTTTATTTTACTTGGAATAAATGATTCCTTTCCAAATACTATTAAATGAAAGGGGACAATGTGTTTTTCCTATGAGACATATCATTAAATGGTTGTAAGTTCTCATAAGGTGGTTTTCTTCACATTTCATTAATGTGCATGAATAATGAGAAAGGTGCAAGTAATTCACAAGAATGTTGAAGTGTGTGATTGAGATATTGTTTGAATCCATGTTTGAATTCAAAATATAAATGTGTATTATGCATCTAAAATGGATTGGTAAGTAGCTCAAATTATTAGAGTTGGTACTAACTCGCAAAACTCAGATCATACCATGGCTACTAGACATTATCTACTGGAAACTGGATTTGAAAAGTGTGAGGGAGAACCCACACTCTACATCAAAGAAAAGGATGGTAAAATACTAATTGTTGTGTTATATGTTGATGATGTTATTTTCACAGGTAATAATGATTACCTTATTGAAAATTTCAAAACAGTCATAAAAGAAGAATTTGAAATGACTGACATGGGTTTACTAAGATACTTCTAGGGAATAGAAGTAGAACAAAATGGAAATGGGATTTTTATCTCACAAGCGAAATATGTTAATGAAGTGTTGGAAAGATTTAATATGCAGGAGATCAAAGCAGCAATCACTCCCATAGTGATGGGATTAAAGCTCAGCAAAGAGGAAAACAACAAGGATTTTGATCCTAGTTTGTACAAGAGCATAGTTGGCAGCCTCATGTCTTTGACTGCAACTAAGCCTTTGGGTAGCAAAAAGGATTATGAGGTATGTTAAAGGTATTAAAAGTTTTGGCATTTTATATACTGCTTCAGAATGTTTAGATTTAATAGGATACACTGATAGTGATTGGGCTGGAAGTGTAAATGATCAGAAAAGTACATCCGGTTATGTTTTTCACATGGGTTCAGGAGTCATTTCATGGGCTTCTAAAAAACAGCCTATTGTAGCGTTGTCTACAGCAGAGGAAGAATATGTGGCAGCTACAGCAGCAGCGTGTCAAGCAATTTGGATGAGAATGATGTTAAGGAGTTTATGCCAAGAGAAAGCAAAAGGGACTGTGATTTTTTATGACAATAGCTCATCTATTGCATTATCCAAGAATTATGTGTTTCATAAGAGAACGAAACACATTAACACAAAGTTTCATTACATCAGGGAATTGGTAAACAATGGAGAAATTGTTTTAGAACACTCCAGAACTTAGGAGCAGATTGCAGATATTTTGACCAAACCATTGGAGCAGAAAAGTTTTGAGTTTTTGAGGAAATGTCTGGGTATGACTAATAACCCAGCAGTTGAAATTAAAGGGGGGTGTTGAAATATTACTTTCAACTACAGCGCCACTCCTTTGCCGGAATTAGCCATTAAACAGCGACCGCAAATAGTTTTTTTTTTCGGAAAACCGTCATGGGTTTCCCCGCAACGCTTTTACAGAATGGTGGTAATTCTCGGGGGGGAAGCAAACACTCTCATCGGCTGACACGTAACCTGAGCGGTTCGCTAATACAACCCTTTCCCTGGCGCATAAAGTTCGGTAAAAGAGGTCGTACGATATTGACGACAACCGTCCGATTAATGTGGGCTAGATCGACGGTTATGGTAGCGGCGGCATGTTTTTTGTTATCGGGGGGACCTCCAGTAATTGTGATAACCATTGGAGGACCTCCGATAATTGCGATAACCGTTGGAGGACCTCCGGTAATTGCGATAACCGTTGGATGGACGTGGAGAAAAATCTACAGTTAAAAATATATAAATAAATAAAATATCGCCATGTGAAGTAATTAATGTAAATTTATTACGGTTGTTGAATGTAGGTGGAGAGTCGGTTTCTACAATACAAGTAAAAATGTAATGTTATGTTTTTTCTTGAGATGCAATGTAATGCACAGCAGTGCAAAGGAAGAAGTGAAAAAAATTACACACAACAGTGTTATTTTTTATAGTGAGAGACAGAGTGAAGTTTTTGAACTGCCTCTAAAGTAGTCTTATTGTAATCCCTCTGTTAGAGGAATACTTTTGTAACAGTTAGTCTTGTTAATGAATACAAGTTTTCCCTCTCTTAGAGGAATACTTTTGTAACAATTAGTCTTGTTAATGAATACAAGTTTTCTTTTTTGTGTGAAACTCTGTCTTCCCGAAACATTTTTAGTTTTTCTATGTTAAGAAACAGAGCATTATTCTTTGTTTATTTGTTTTGGAATTATCAGAAATTCCCAACATGCGAACCATGCCCATTATCATCAATAGAAGAACTCTAAAATTCGTGTGGAGAGCGCGGCGTTGGCATAAAGATTTGGGTGGCGCAAGGCGGCGCTATTGGCAACGGGCTGGTTCTTGGCTGCTACGGAGAGGCCACCACTGTTGGTCTTGTAGAGAAAGAGGCACCGATCTTCTAAGAAATTATGGAGCACCGTGCCAGTTCGGAGCGCCTCCATCTGTTTCCACATGATCTTGCGTTTGGCGGCGTGGTAGAGTAGAACATTTTCGGCAAGAGGTGTCGGCTTGGTTGTCTTAGCCGTCCACGAAAAGGAGGAATCGTTGGGGACGAAGAGCGTGCCTGTGTCGTTCCACCATGAGTTAGCTTCTTCAATCCTATGGAGACCTGTCAGAGAATCTTCAGACCCACAGTGATCTTCAGCTTATCTTTAGGTTTAAAACCATTTTCACAAACAAATTCCTCTTTAGGTTTAAAACCATTTTCACCAACAAATTCCTCCCAGGGCACTGTCAAATTTGTTATAGAAAAATAGGGTGGGATGAGTGCACCTTATCTGCGCTAATTTCAACGTGCTTCCAAACACAACGTGTCCATAGATCATATAGTCCTCTCATCTTTGAATATGCATAATAACACTCATGATACTTTCTGAAAAGGCGAGGCGAACGATATGAATTCAAGAACAATGGTTGCAAACACTCTTCATTACAAGTCAAGGTACACAAATCATGGCTCCAACAACTCAGCTACTGTGCTCTGCTAAGGCCTTAATAATGCCCAGATTAATTTCCCCATATCGTCCATTAATGCGTTCATTATTCCTTATTTCTCAATATCTCTGTGTGTATGAAGTGAATTATATGATATTAATAACAATATTGTAGGTTCAGGTGATTGTTCTAAATACTAATATGCGCTGCCTAGAGTGTCGTGAAAGAGTTTCCAAAGTGCTCTCCGAAATGGACGGTAGGTTAATTGTTACACCACATTACAGAAATCTAGCCATTGGCCATGAAACGGTTCACCAATTATTATTTTTTAGGTTGCTCATTTGGGTATGCCTTAATATTATCTCTGCTTTGAAATTCATCTTTGGGATCTATCATTTGGGTATGCCTGAATATTATCTATACTTTGAAATTCATCTTCGGTATCTATTATTTGGGTATGCCTGAATATTATCTCTGCTTTGAAATTCATCTTAGGGATCTATCACATTGACATTATAATGGTAGATGTTAAATGTGGTTTATCAGTTTGTCTCAAAGATGAATGACACTTTATGGTTCGACAATTGTTTATGTTTCGAACAATAAATGCGATTTTTTTATTTGTCTCAAAAATGAATCACATTTTATGGTTGGATAATTGTCTATGTTTCAAATCATAAATGTGAACTTTATGGTTGGACAATTGTCTATTATTTGTCACAAAGATGAATCACATTTTATAGTTTGTTAATTGTAGATGTTTAGAACCATATGTTCATCCATTTGTCTAGAAGATGAATTGATGAATTATAGTTAAAAACTCAGACCATTATAATCTCAAGGTGATGGATTCAAAAAATGAATTCTAAATCAACTCTAATCACAGAAATTATCTTTACTCATCGCTGTATATTTAGTATTCCATTAATGAATAATTGTATATTGAGTCCTCCATTAATGAATATGCTTTTTCTTATTTTCTGCTCATTATTTTTTGTAATTCTAATTCTGAAATCTAATGTGTGTTGGCATGTGGTATGATGAATAACTATATATTGAGTTCTCCATTAATGAATATGCTTTTTATGAGTTGTTGCTCATTATGTTTTGTAATTCTAATTCTGAACTCTGATTTGTGTTGGCGTGTGGTATGATGGGCAGATTGTTGAAATGTAATTTCCCCTACCGCGTTATTTCATTTCACAAAACCGCTTGTCTTCCATTGCACCGCTTTTACGGAAACGTTGTATTTCTCGGAGGGGCAGCAATTACACCCAGCTGTTGACACGCGGCTGACAGTTTTGCAAAAAGAGGTTTTTCATAGGAGCATAAAGTTCGACAGAAATGGGCCGCGTGATATTGTTGACAACCATCGGATTAGATCAACGGTTGTGTACAAGCCTGCAACAAATGAAATTGACGTGGAGTAAAAGTTTTGTTTGACTGCTAGCGTTTCAGTAAAACATTTAATGAAATTTAATGTGATTTGTAGTTTGTTGGTAAGAGTTTTAATTGTAATGTTTTTTTTATTTTACGAGAGCTATGGCACAAGTAAAATAATGTATTGTTATGTTTTCATTTTTTAGTTGTTAGTTACATATGTAATGAAAAGGGAAGCACGCATATGAAAAAAATTACACAGCAATGAAATTTTTTTTGTAATGTACAACAGTGCAGAGAAAGTTTTTTCTTGTAATTGAATATGCAGCAACATAAATATATGTAATTTTACACACATCTGTGTAATATTTTGCAAGCAGAAATAGAGTATTTTCAGGAGAAGCAGATGTCTATTATGTTCCTAAAATGAAGTGTAACCTCTTAAGTATTGGACACCTTGTTCAAAAGGGGTACAATGTTTTCTTTGAGAATGATGTATGCACCATCATGGATAGAGCACCCAGCAAATGATGTATTGCTGAAGTAAAGATGACAAGGAGCAGGATGTTCCCTCTCAGAAGGAAGGCAGATTTGAAAGATGGAGTAGAAATAGCAGCAGTTACACAAGAGACTTTCCAAAGCGAACCAAAAGATGAAAATTGGTTGTGGCACATGAGATTTGGACATCTCGACTTTGGAGGTCTTAACTTGTTGAGTAGAAAAGGAATGGTAAGAGGATTACCATTGATAGAGAAACCAGATAGCCTTTGTAAAGGTTGTATCTTGGGGAAACAACACAGAGAAATTTTTCCATCAGGGAAAAGCATAAGGGCAAAAGCACCCTTAGAGATTTTCCACTCAGACTTATGTGGACCGATGCAAACTCCATCATTTTCAGGCAGCCAATATTTTCTAACATTCATTGATGATTTTACTAGAAAAAATTGGGTCTATTGTCTGAAGAAAAAAAGTGAAGTGTTTGAAAAAATTCGCAATTTCAAAGCAAATGTAGAAAACCAAAGTGGGTTGCATATCAAAGTTTTAAGAATTGATAGAGGAGGTGAGTATATCTCCAAAGAATTTCTACGTTTTTCTAGAGAAAATGGAATTCATAAGCAGTTTACCACAAGGGACACTCCGTAGCAAAATGGTGTTGCCAAAAGGAAGAATAAGACAATCATGGATATGGCAAGGAGTATGTTGAAGGCAAAGCATTTGCCAAATGATTATTGGTCTGAAGCTGTACACTGTGCAGCGTACATTTTGAATAGGTGTCCTACAAAAGTAGTCATGAACAGAGTGCCGGAAGAAGCATGGAGTGGGACAAAGCAAGGAGTCACCCACATGAAATTTTTTGGATGTGTGGCTTATGCACACATTCCAGATCAGCTAAGGAAGAAGTTGGGCAGAAAAGGGGAGAAATGTCTTTTCATTGGATACAGTGAGGAATCCAAAGCTTACAGGTTGTATAATCCATCCACCAAGAAGTTTTTTGTGAGCAGAGATGTTCAGTTCATTGAAGAGGAAGCTTGGGATGGAAGCATAGAGAAAACAGTAAATGTTAAAAGCTCTGTCACATTATGAAGATGATGAGGAGATGGATGAAATACATCCCCAAATAGCAGCGCCAACACAAGGGCAGCAAGAGACACCCTTGAGGAGAAATGAAAGTGCTTCTCGAAGCACACCACAAGGCTGAAATTCAAGTGCTTCTTCAAGCACTTGTACACCAAATGAAAGGCGTAAGAAGTTCAGAAATTTAAGTGACATTTATGAACAAGAGGCAATAAATGAAGGTATTAATTCTTTGTTTGCTTTATATTGTCATGTTGATGACCCTATTCTTTTCGAAGATGCAATTAACTATAGGAAATGGATAGAAGCTATGGATGAGGAGATCAATGCCATAGAGAGAAATAATACATGGAATTTGGTTGAACTACCAAAAGGAAAAGAAGTCATTGGAGTTAAATGGGTGTAGAAGACCAAGAGTAATGCTAAAGGAAAAATAGAAAGACACAAGGCAAGACTTGTTGTCAAAGGATATAAGAAGTGGTATGGGAGAGACTATGAGGAAAATTTCGCATCGGTTGCTAGAATGGAAACCGTGAGAGCAGTGTTGTCCATAGCAGCACAAAACAAGTGGAAAGTTTACCAAATGGACGTGAAGTCAACATTCGTAAATGGAGTATTAATGGAAGAGGTTTACATTGAACAACCTCTAGGCTATGAAAAGAAAGGCCAAGAGCACAAAGTGTGCATATTGAAGAAAGCTCTTTATGGGCTGAGGCAAGCACCAAGAGCATGGTACAGTAGGATAGATTCCTATCTACTGGAAAATGGATTTGAAAAGTGTGAGGGAGAATCCACCCTATACATCAAAGAAAATGATGGTAAAATACTAATTGTTGTGTTATATGTTGATGATGTTATTTTCACAGGTAATGATGATTATCTTATTGAAAATTTCAAAACAGTCATGAAAGAAGAATTTGAAATGACTGACATGGGTTTACTAAGATACTTCTTGGGAATAGAAGTAGAACAAAATGGAAATGGGATTTTTATCTCACAAGAGAAATATGCTAATGAAGTGTTGGAAAGATTTAATATGTAGAAGAGCAAAGCAACAATCACTCCCACAGTGATGGAATTAAAACTCAGCAAAGAGGACAGCAGCAAAGATTTTGATCCTAGTTTGTATAAGAGCATAGTTGGTAGCCTCATGTATTTGACTGCAACTAGGCCGGATATAATGCATGTTGTTAGTTTAATTTCCAGATTCATGGAGAGGCCAAAAGAAGCACATTGGCAGGCAGCAAAAAGGATTCTATGGTATGTTAAAGGTACTAAAAGGTTTGGAATTTTATATACTACTTCAGAATGTTCAAATTTAATTGGATACACTGATAGTGATTGGGCTTGAAGTGTAGATGATCAGAAAACCACATCCGGTTATTTTTTCACATGGGTTCAAGAGCCATTTCATAGGCTTCTAAAAAATAGCCTATTGTAGCATTGTCTATAGCAGAGGCAGAATATGTGGTAGCTACAGTAGCAACATCTCAAGCAGTTTGGATGAGAAGGATGTTAAGGAGCTTAGGCCAAAAGCAAGTAAAAGGAACTGTGATTTTTTGTGACAATAGCTCAACTATTGCATTATCCAAGAATTATGTGTTTCATAAGAGAACAAAACACATTGACACAAAGTTTCATTACATCAGGGAATTGGTAAGCAACGGAGAAATTCTTTTAAAACATTGCAGAACTCAGGCACAAGTTGCGGACATTCTGACCAAACCATTGGGACATAAAAGTTTTGAATTTTTGAGGAAATGTCTGGGTATGACTGATAACCTAGCAGTTGAAATTAAAGGGGAATGTTGAAATGTAATTTCCCCTACTGTGTTATTTCATTTCACAAAACCACTTGTCTTCCATCTCACCGCTTTTATGGAACAGTTGTATTTCTCGGAGGGGCAGTGACCACACCCAGCAGCTGGCACGTGGCTGACATTTTTGCAAAAGTGGTTTTTCATCAGAGCATAAAGTTCGACAGAAATGGGCCGCGCGATATGGTTGACAACCGTCGGATTAGATCGATGGTTGTGTACATGCCTGCAGCAAATGAATTTGATGTGGAGTAAAAGTTTTGTTTGACCACCAGCGTTTCAGTAAAACATTGAATGAAGTTTAATGTGATTTGTAGTTTGTTGGTAAGATTTTTAATTGTAATGTTTTATGAAGTTTAATGTGATTTGTAGTTTGTTGGTAAGATTTTTAATTGTAATGTTTTTTCTATTTTACGGGAGCTATGGCACAAGTAAAATAATTTATTGTTATGTTTTTAGTTTTTAGTTGTTAGTTACATATGTAATGAAAAGGGAAGCGCGCATATGAAAAAAATTACACAGCAGTGAAATTTCTTTTGTAATGCACAGCAATACAGAGAAAGTTTTTTCTTGTAATTGAATATGCAAAAGCATAAATATATGTAATTTTATACACAACATTGTAATATTTTGCAAGCAGAAACATAGTATTTTCAGGAGAAGACAGAGTAATTTTTTTTTGTTTTGGAACTGCATTTGAAGTAGTCTATGGTTGTAATCGCTCTGAGAGAAGAATAAATTTGTAACAATAGTTGTTCTGGTCAATGAATAAAAAACTTTATTGTGCATGTGAAAATCTTTGTTCTCCAACAAACAATTTTTGCTTCCCTGTGAAAAAGCAGAGCATTGTTCTCTGTTCATTTTTGTTTGGAATCATTAGAAATAACAATCACAGATTTGCATAAATATGTGGTAGATGTGGCACAGAAGAAGGTAATGGTAAGAGGCCGGGTGAATCCCAAGAAGAGGAAACAACAAATTTGGTCATTCGCCAACGATAAGAAGAGAAAGACCATAGATCAATTTGAGGGCTTGGGAAGCTTGGGATATTCAAGCAGCGGTTGCTTACAGAGGAATGAGTCCTGCAGTAATGGGTGGATGAAAGAAACCTGTAATTTAATCCTCCGAGAGGTCTGCTGTTTTTGTTGTGCCTCGTATTAGCTTTTATTATGTAGTTAATGAGAAAGCTTCTCAACCCTCCACACCATCGAATTTACAAGGAAAATATAAAGATTCTTGTTGTTCACAGAAATATCGTGGAAATTTGTTAGTTTGTAGGTGAGAGAAAAAATCACCACTTTGTAAAAAAATAATAAATTAAATAATAAATTCATCTTATTTAAATTGTACCACGTAACAATTTTGATATATTTAATTATATTTATGAAGGTCATTGATCTTTTAGCATTAATCTTTCAGGATTATAAAGTAGAATTTATTTGTGTTCACATGTAAAGGGTTTATATTTTTTTAAAATTAGTGCAAATTTATTTATGTAAAATTTAAATGCCATATTTCATCAAGAAATAAATAGTGTTATTTTATTCTTGACTAAATCCAGGTGTTATATTTCATGGAGAATTAAAAACAATATAAAACTTAATATAAAAGATAGGTTGTAGTTTTTATATATCACAAATATTTACATGTTGATTTATGGTAAGAATAAAAAGTTGAAAATAATAAAATTCAATTTGTTATATTATAAATTTGTTTTTATTAATAAAATTAAGAAAATTTATCTTATATAAAATACGAGTATTATATATATATATATATATATATATATATATATATATATATATATATATATATATAATGAATTAAGATCTATTTTACCATATAAATTAAAATAAATATTTTATAACTATATTTAAATTTTATCAATAAGCACATAAAAATTTCATACTTACAATAAACTTATCATATAACGATATTTTTAATCATGGATATTCACTCCATTTTACCATATATATTACTAACTTATAAATAAGTTTTGTTACTGCCTTAGAAGACAAACAAGTGGGACATCAATCGACTATTATCAAAATTGAAGGTATCCTCTCCAACCGACCTGTTTCTATTTTAATTGACCTAGGTCTAGTTTAAGCTATATTGGACCTCAAATGGTGGAAAAATGTGCTCTTAAAACTGAGAAATACAAAACTGCATGGCTCGTACAATTGGAAGCTAGCACCAAGAGCAAAGTGACCAGGCAAGTAAGACAATGTTCCCTAGATATAAATGGCTATCTGACCATAGTAAATCTAAATGTTCTTCCCTTAGGGTCCTATGACATAATAGTAGGTATGGATTGTCTTGAGAATTAATAAATTACTTAACAAAGACAGTGAGTTATGTGGGTCTGCAAGGACAGACAAAGATTTTTCAAGGGGTGCCCAAGCCCATATCAGTATGGAAAAAGTTCACATGTACAAATGAAAAAGAGTGCACGGAAATGTTGCAGCCATCAAAGGTAAGAGCCAACCTTATATACTCTACCCATCATTAAGTATTTCCATGATGACTTTCCCGAGGAGATTCCCATCTTACCACCACACAGGCAAGTAGATTTCACCGTCAATTTTATACCTGGGGTAGCCCCAATATCTAGAGCACCCTACCAAATGAGCAAATGAAGTTGCAAGAACTGTTGGATAAAGGCTACATCAAGCTTAGTGTGTCACCCTTGGGGCACCGGTATTATTTGTTAAGAAAAAAGATGGCACATTTAGAATGTGCATCGATTACCGAAAACTGAACAAGTTAACTATAAAAAACAAGTACACATTACCCCATATTCAAGATTTATTTGATCAATTAAGAGGGGCAACCATATTTTAAAAGATTGACTTGAGAAAAAGATATCATCAATTGAGAATAAGGAAGGAGGATTTCCATAAAACAATGTTTAGGACAAAATATGGACACTATGAGTTTGTTTTTTTACCATTCGGCCTTACTAACGCCCCAACACCTTTTATGTGCCTAATGAAAAACATACTCAACAAATTTTTGGATTGATTTATGCTTGTATTTATTGATGATATCTCTATATATTCTAAGGATGAGGACAAGCATAATGAACACTTAAATTTGGTGTTGCAAACATTAAGAGAAAATCAGTTGTATCCCGAATATAGCAAATGTGAATTCTACAAACCCAAAATACAATACTTGGGTCACATTATTTCTAAGGAAGGATTGGTAGTTGACATAGAGAAGATGAAGGCAGTGGTAAAATGGCCTACACAAAAGGAATGTATCTGTTATCTGGTATTTTATGGGGTTGGTAGGGTATTACTGCCAATTCATTGAAAGGTTCTTTAAAATAGCTCATCCCATTACATCATTACAACGAAAAGGGGTAAAATATGAATGGACTACAAAATTTCAAAAGAGTTTTGATAAGCTTAATTAATTACTTACAATAACTCCCATCCTAAAATTAGAATATCCAAATAAGGAGTTCACAGTTTTCACTGATGTTATTATGGAAGGACTAGGGAGAGTGTTGTTGCAAGGTAATTCTATAATTGCATATGAATCTAGGACATTATAGACCCATGAAAAAAATTATGCATTATA
Source organism: Pinus taeda (assembly GCA_000404065.3). Classification (NCBI taxonomy): domain Eukaryota; kingdom Viridiplantae; phylum Streptophyta; class Pinopsida; order Pinales; family Pinaceae; genus Pinus; species Pinus taeda. The sequence goes on from APFE030100409.1 coordinate 55,621, forward strand.
TGATATAGAGTTAGCCGATATTATACATGCCTTAAAAATGTTGAGTCATTATTTTTTAGGGAATAAATTCATTCTAACAATATATCATATCATCCTCAAATACCTCTTCAGTCAACCAGACTTAAATGATAGGCAAGCCAAGTGAATGACCTTTCTTAGCGAGTTTGTGTTTGATATAAAGCACATAAAGGGGTAAGAAAAAAAGATAGTGGACACCCTGAGAAGACACACCTATAATTTAATGGAGGTGGTTGTTAATAATATTAACAATGATTTCTAGAGAAAATTAGGAATTCCATGGCTAATGACCCAAAATACTTGGAAACCCAACGAAAATTACGGCGAACTGATGTTCCTGGAAATATAGAAAATGCTGAGAAATTCCTGATGTATAAGAAGAGATTGTACATTCCTATTGTTGATTAATTGAAATAGTTGATATTTGATGAACATCATAAAAATCCCTATACTGGGCACCCAGGTTACTAGAAAATTGTTACAGCATTAAGACAAAAATTCCTTTGGCTAGGAATGAAGAAGGAAGTGGAGGAATATTTAACAAAGTGTTTGGAGTTTCAGCAGGTAAAGGTTGAACATCAACACCCATCGGGGTTATTAAATCCTTTACCCATTCTCGTATCGAAATGGGATATCATTTCCTTAGATTTCATTACAATGTTGCCTAGGAAAAAAAAAAAAACAAGATGATTCCATCATGGTTGTGGTGGATATGTTAAGTAATGCAACTCACTTCTTTCGTGTCCAATATACGTTTGGTACAACACAAACTGCACATATTTTTATGAAGGATTTTTTTCACTTGATAGAATACCCAAGATGATAGTGTTCGACAGCGACAATAAATTTAATTCCAATTTCTGGAAGGCATTCTTTCATGGCATGGGCACAAAATTGAATTTCAGTACAACATACCATCCTCAAACAAATGGGAAAACAGAAGGAACCAACCAGATTATGGAAGATATGCTTACAATGTATGTTATGGATTGATCAACAGGAAGGGAGGACTTTCTACATTTAGATGAATTTTCTTACAATAAAAACTACCAGGCATTCATAAAAATTAGCCCTTTTGAAGCCTTGTATGGAAAAAAATTCTATACACCCCTTATTTGGATTCAAATAGAGGATAGATTGATTCTAGGGCCAAATGCCTTACAGGAAATGATGTAAATAGTTTGAAGGATTCAACAGAATATCAAAACAACCCAATATTGAAAAATAAGTTATATGGACAAAAAGAGGTCACACAAATATTTTAAAGTCAAGGATCATGTCTATCTAAGAGTAAAACCGAGAAAAAGTACATTAAAAATGGGGTCTTGTCTGAAATTGGTGCCCTAGTTTTGTGGGCCATTTGAGATTTTGGATAGAGTAGGACACGTAGCTTATCAACTAGAACTACCCATTCGTATTAATGTTCATAATGTTTTTCATGTTTCCTTGCTGAAGAAGTATGTACATGATAACTCTCATATTATTGATTGGAAAATGTTACACATGGAACCTAAAGGAGACTTCATGGTAGAGTCACTCTGCATTCTTGATCGGAAAGAGATCTGGCTCTGGAATCAAGTTTTTGCTCCGGTTAAAGTGCAGTGGAATCACTATACCCCCAAGGAGGCCACTTGGGAGTGAGAGAATGAAATGCATAAAAAAATTCTGACACTCTTCTAGCCTAAAATACCTATGAATCAAACACCAAGAATGGTGTGATTATAAGGGGGAAGGATGTAATGTCCCCCTATTAGGTAGTGTTTCTTTAATAATTTGTGTTGATAAAAATGGCAGTGGAGCCATAATGATACTTTCGATAAATTCTTCTAAATAAGTTTTTTTTTTATTAATCAAAAAAAGTAATATATTAAAGGAAACATATGCACTTGGAGAAGACACTTGAGAATAAGATTGGATAAATTCTTCATGATAATGTTTCTAGAAAATTCTAGATAAGACTAAGGGATGGGAGAGGAAAAAAAAAAAACCCTTAGCAATGCTTAGCTGAAGAAAGATGATAATTTGGTTGCACTTAAAGCACCATGGGATAAAAATACTATATTTGAAGGCAAAAGCCTAGGAAGGAAAGAAATAAAGCCCATAATATGCATGGAACCACTGAAATGGAATTAATATAATGAAGAACAATATTAATTACCCATAGAGGGAATCAATGGGGTTGTTGATTCTCTGGAAAACAATCTTGGCTCAGGGGGGGCTGGAAAGCAATTCGTGGTTGGGTGGTTAGTGTCTTGCTCTAGTGCACGTTTCATAGTGTACACGAATGCAAGTTATTGGTTAGATCTATGAATGTTCATGAATTTAGTCTTTTTTGTTTTCTGACATCTAAGTAGTATAGAATAAAGGGTAGATTTGTGAATGTGAATAGGAAAAGGTTCATGATTTATTTAGTGTTAGAAATTTCTATCTGGTATGATAGGTTACAAATATAGATGTGATCATAAAGAAATCTCATTCTTATTCTTATTAGGAAGTAAAGTAAAAGCAACAATATGCTTGTTGATGGTTTAGTCTCGATCTCTTGTTTATATATGTTATTGGAGTATGGACTTACAGATAAAGGACACAGGATTTGGTTAATTCGAAATAAATTAAGTAGCGTAAATTATAATATTACCAAGAACAATAGTATATATAGTTAGAAAAAAATATACAAGCACGCTACTACAACAATCAGGTTAATAAATGAGTGTGTGCACATCCTTCAGGAAGTCATAAAGCAAGAACTGAGTTCTTCTTTATGTACACAAAACTGTAATATAGAGAGAATCTTGTAGTTAAAACATAAATGCAAGAAGTGCATTCGACTTGGCAACTGTGAGGATGCGACGCCAATATATCATGAACTTTTTTGTAACTAAGAAAAAAAATAACAATATTATGTAAAATTTACATCCAAAACACTTCCATACCATATGAGTGTGAATTGGCATGAATCCAAAATTGTGTATAAACCAAATTGCTAGACAATTCATGCCTCAAATATAAAGATTATGTAAACTAGATACCTAAAACACTTCCATACCATATCAATGTGAATTGACAAAAATCCATAACTATGTATAGAACAAATTTCTAAAGGGTGCATGCCTTTAATAACTAAAGTATGTAAACTCTATATAAAATAAGCTTCCAAATTACATGCATGTTAATTGAAATAAACCTGGAAGTCATGCATGAATTAAACAGCAGAGAGGCAGTTAGTGCCACAGATAGGTAGTGTAGAGCTTTAGAGGGAGATCCATGTTTTGCTAAGGAGAAGTCAAAATTCAGTGCCAGAATCTAGAGTGGGAGCTTGGAGTCTAGGAGGATTGATTTTCCAGATAACAACTGATCAGTTAGTGAGAGAGACGTTGTTCTAAGTTGTGAGATGTAGGTCTATGTAGGATGATGTAGACATAGCAAGGGGTGGCTCATCTTGAGCCAAGTTCAGTGTCAGATCACTACCGGGAATGAGATTTTTATTACTAGATATCCTGTCAGTTATTTCTCTATATGGAAAGCTATATTTGAGCTTCCATTGATTTGTACTCAAATTTACTAGTGCATGATAAATAAAACCCTCAGTTGTTGCACAAGTTTTCCCAAGTTGGGTTTTTCCATGGATGTTGGTCCAAAATAAATGGTGTGTTATTGTGTGTGTGCATCTATTCTTCCAATGTTTTTATTTCTTCTGCAATATTGTGAAGGCTGCAATGTGTTAGTTTCAATATTTACCATAGAATGTAGTAAATAATTTGTTCAAGTTATGTAACAAACAAGGTAAACTTAATCAATTGTTGCAGTAGGATTCAGGGTTTCAAATTTTCACAGGGTATTAGAGCACAGACTGTAAGTTAGAGAGATTTGTAGCAGAAGAGAGGATGAATTTTGAATCTCTATAGAGGAAACAATTTGGAACCCTCACAGGAAGCATAGTTCCTTGGGCCAGGATGGAAAATTTTTGAAGAAAATTTAATTCTCTAAGAGGGTTGACAGAGAATAGATTTTCTAGATCAGTGGCTAGTAGAGGTAGAGGGAGGCAAAATAATTTTCCTTGCAGACTAGATCTTTAGTTGGGACATAGTTATTTTGCAGCAGTTGCTAGTGAAAAATAATGTCAGGAGGAAGGAAGAGCACACATTGAGGAATTCTTTTCTTAGTGGACTTCTAGCACAGAAGTTTGAATTTTCCTAACAAAGAAGCAATAGTTATGAGCCAATTTTCGCACTCCAGTAGGGAGTGCGAAAATCTAGTTAGTATCTATGTAGAGGAGAAGAGGAGGAATTTGACACTTTTGTAGAGATGGCATTAGCACAGCTAAGAGATCAAGATAGAATGGACAAAGACTCCAACTACATGATCTAGAAGGAAATAATTTCTTGTCTTCTAGATAAGTACAATCTCAAAGCTTATATCAATGGCGTGGTAGCTATACCTACAAAGTCATGTCTACTTTAGGCCTACAAGAAGGAGATGGTGAAGGCAAAGTGTTTGATTCTCGATGGTGTTCAAATCATGTGGTGTCTCACAGAGTGGGAAAAGACACTTCCTAGTAAATTTGGGAATCACTTTCTACACTATATATGGGATCTTCCGAGTAGCAAAAGATGTATATTGAGGAGAAGATAAGATACACGAGGATGTAGAAAGGGGGGTGTACAGACCCATTCCTTACTAGGTTTTAGGATATCCAAGATTAGTTTTCTGCAGTAGGGCCAGCGCCTCAGCCCACTGAGTTGGTTCAATTTTCTCTAAACAACATTTCCAAAGAGTGGCAAGTCTTCATCCAGAGTATTTTGGGTAGAGAAAAGATTCCAGACTGGGATCATATGTGGTTTGATTTGTGATAGGAGGATATGAGGCGAGATTTGGTCAAGACCACCATCACTGGAAGCAACAACAAAAGTGGGATGAAGAAAGTAAAGGAAGCGAAGGATGTGGCCCTTGCATCAAAGGGGCAACAACAACAATGCAGGAGGAAGAAGGAAATTTCCGAGGTGAAATGATTCATTTGTGGTGATCTAGGCCACTACAACACTCAGTGTCCTCTTAGAAAGAGGGACAAGGAGGAGAAGCAATATTAGCAAGTTGCATCTATAGAGATTGATAGGTTGTCATCCATATTGGAGGAAGATTTTTACATGGTCATCAAGATACCTCCAAGAGTGAGGTGGGGTGATTTGGTTTTATAGTTCTAGAGAGCTACAGGAGGGGCAGGATTCTTGAGGAGGTCCATCTCATGAATCAATACCTTGCTACGAGAGCCCATATCATGTTGTAATAGGATGGATCAATGGTAGTTGGTTCATTCAGATGTAGTAGCTAGTAGCATGTCAAATATTGAGCAGCGTAGTGCTGATTTTGAAGTAGTGAAGATGGCATAAAGTAGAGTCAGTAGCATCGCAAAGGCTTCAATGATAGTGCAAAGCCTAGTAGCTGTCAGGAATCGGGTGACAGATGCATCATACTAATCATAGTTGATTAATTATTTAGGATGATTTTCAGTTGCACTTGCAGCAACAGAAGATGGGGAGGGCGTTGCAGTGTAGATGCATTATTGGCAGCAGTTCAGCAGGGCCACCAAGAACACTAATGCAACATTTATCAGAGTTGCATTGTAATTGGTGTACAATAGAATCCAAACATTAGCAATGCAACATGAGGTGGTGCAAAGACAAGGTGTTGCTTCAGTGGGTTGCAGCACTAGAACGCATTCCTCGGTAAGAGGGAGTGTTAGTTTTTGTAGCATCAAATATGTTTTAGCCTTGACATTTGGTGGAGAGGCTAGAATACATGTATTCTCCAAAACCCAATAATCATTTACGGAAATTCCATGTAGAGAAGACTTAATTAAAATAATTTATCTTTTTTAATGGGACCTAACTCCAAACTTAGGAAAAGGTATTAATTAAGTCATGGTGAGAATCTTCTAGAAGAAGACATGGATCAAATTCTAGTTAATCTTAGCCATCGAATATGTTTTAATATTAGCCATTGACATCTCAACGAGATATTATAAGAAGAAAATCAATGGGCGTTGGAGAACACGCTTGAGAGTCAAGGAATTCAATTTTGTTGGGAAATCAAACTTTAGAGTGACAATAGTCAGTTGTCGGAGATGATTCAGTGAAGTCGATGCACTGAGAGAGCGGAAGTGATAGTAAGACCAAAAGGAAGTTTCTCCAGTCCGATGAGTGCATAGTAAAGAGGTAGTGAGTGCCACAGAGAGGCAGTGCAGAGCTTCAGAGCGAGATCCGTATTTTGTGAGGATAAGTCAAAATTTAGTGGTAGAAGCTAGAGTGGGAACCCAGAGGCAGGGAGGATCGATTCTCAAGATAGTAGTTGATCAGTTAGAGATAGAGACGCTAGTCCAAGTTGTGGGATGCATATCTGCATACGTTTACGTAGAGGCAATGCAAAGGTAGCAAGGGGCAGCTCATATTGAGCCAAGGTAAATCTCAGATCACATGTGCGAGTGAGATTTTTCTCACTAGATATACTGTTAGTTATTTCTCTTCATGGAAATCTAGATTTGAGCTTCCATATATTTGTACTCAAATTTACTATTGCATAATAAATAAAATCCTCATCTGTTGCACCAGTTTTCCCAAGTTCTGTTTTACTGGGGACATTGGTCCAAAAACAATGGTGTATTATTATGTGTGTGCATATATTCTTCCATTGTTTTTATTTCTTCCATTGTATTGTATTTTTGAAGGTCGTAGTATATTAGTTTAAATATTTACCGTAGAATGTAGTAAATAATTTATTCAAGTTATTTAACAAATAGATGAAAATTAATTAGTTGTTGCCGTAGGATTCGTGGTTTTCGAATTTTCACACTTCCATCCTCTTATTTCACACTATGAAAAAAATCATTTAAGTAAGAAGAAAAAGGGTGCTATAGCCCTCAACGACTAACTCCATGTAGTCGTTAGAGGCCAAGCAGAGAACTTAGGAACAATAAAATGGAAACCCTATCAAGCCAGTAATAGAGCCTTGAAATGGCATAACTGGTGTATAGAGAGGCATAGGTGAAAACCCCAGTTAGTAAATTGATAGCCAAGGCTACACAGTGATTACCAATCCACTCATGCATTTCTTGTAGAAGACAACAATTAAGGAGTTAAATTGGAAACCACAAAGTAAATAAAAACCCATATTGCTTTAGCAACAAGAGGCCCAATACATTGTAATAAGATAGAAGAGGGTTTCTTTACCTTGGCACTTCCATGAAAAAGATGGTCCTTGAGGTTGCATTCTAATTCTCGAAATAGATGATACACCTTGCTAATGCCCTGGAAGGTAGTTACAACACATAATAGTTGTGGCTAATGCTGAAGAAAAGGATAGACAATACCAGAAGTAAACCACGATAGCTTGAAAAAAAACTATGAATAAATGTTATTATAGTCGGAAAGGCATTGTGTTCAGGTTTTTCATGGCACACATAAAAAACCAAGTGCTAAGGTGAAGCCAGAGGTGAAGCGTCGCTTCCACCAGCAGGCAACTCCAACAAGCAGAAAGGGGCGAAATGAGCGGGTTGCTAGAGTTTGATTGAGACTTAGGGTTGAAGGATCAAACCATAGCCATCGATGACCAGTGTTCCATCTAAGTCATCTACAAATCTCAACACTGCGCAACAACAATGTGAGATCCATGTGAGAGCTTCCATGCAAAGGGGAGGATTCGGTGAGTGAGAATTCCAATGTGGGGCATAAGGAAGGGGTGGTGGATGCATTTAAAGGATCAAAACCATGGTTGTGAAATAATATTGTTTGAATTAACTTAATTAAGGTTAAAATCTTACATTATAACCTCGAGTACCTTTCAAATATACATTTAAGCATATGTATATTACATCCCCTAGAAAGTATAGTTGCTAGGAAGAGGGATGGGGGTGTCCTTATACATATAAACCATTAGCAAGGGATGAATGTATGTAGAAATTAGAAGTTAGGTGTCGTGGGGGCCGTTAATGCAAGTGGTAAGGTGTGTTCAAACCTTAAGGGAATTGAGGAGGTTATTACACGAATCAAAATGAAGAAGGTAAAGAAAAAACAAAAAAAGGATGAGGTATGTTACAATTAATGCCGCATTTTTCTCAGGTTTAGGGGATGAATTGAATCATTCTGATGATGGTATATAACACTTTTATTTTTTTCTCAAGATAACTATGATGGAATGATTTCGTAATAAAATTCAGATTCAACATTAAGCTGCATTTAATTTCTTTTTAAAGAGACTACAAAGACATGTGGTTTCTTTGACTAGTTGTACATGTGATTATACAGTCCGCTTGTGTTTTCTTGGCTTGTATTTTTGACATGTAGTATTTAGGTTGGACTATGTTAAATGTGTTTATAGTCAGTCGCATGAAAGAATACATTTTATAAAAAAAAATTCTCATTCCAAACACTGGACTCATGACTAGTTTGTATAAGAAGAATAAGAAGAGCAATAGCATGGTATGCTTGTACCATATTTTCCAATCCATGGCTTGGTAATCCCACGAGTAGTAATTCATGGTTCCATAGACACAACAACGCTGAAACTGATGCTTTCTCATGTCTAGCCTCCTACATCATATGTATGAGTAAAGGCTTATTCTAGTGCACTAAGGCTAAAGTTTGATGCACTCACCATGAACTTGGCTTCCATATGCGATTATGGTGATGAGATGTTGCATATGAATTTGTTCAGGAGTGGGCAGCTCGAAGAGACGAGGATGAGAATGCATGATTTAGGGTGGTTGTGGTTATGATTTTTTTCACCAGAATTGGTCATAGGGCTTGCAGATTCTATTGTGGTTTCCACTACCAAGGCGGGTAAATGGAAGCTAGTTCTTAGGTGTTTTCCTAAACTAAGAACCGGTGACCTTCTGCAACATTTTTTAAATGTCGTAGCCAGCTTGCAGGAAATAGTTGAGGTCTCACACAGTGTTGATGTGGCCATGAAAGGTAGCCCAAATGAATGCAATCCAATTTTATAGATTACAATACTCTTGTGTAACTTCCTTTAGGTGTGTCATTTACAAGTTTTCTTGCCAAGGTATCAATCCGACGGCCGATGATAATTATATTGTCTAACACATGAGATCAATGACTCACAATGAGACACAGTGGCATGGAAGGGAGTTCTTCTCAAAGGGAACTCCTTATGATGTAATTAATTTTTTTTTTCTTATATTTTCACTTTGAAGAGATGTATAATTTATTCCATTCTAAATATGGAGTTGATATATAATGTCTAAAAAGTATTAATAACAAAATTTATGCCAGTGTGGGTCACAAATCAAATAAACCAACAAACATGTTGAGAAAAAGATTTTAATATCATATTATTTGAATGTTTAATATGGAGTTGACATATAATATTTAGAAAATATTAATAACAAAAATAATACTATATATGTATGTAATATCTAAAAAAATGTTAATAATTAACAAACATATATCTATATAAAGAGAGAGGGATTGTTTTCTACTTTGGAGTATGAGGAGGAACGTATTAACATTTTAATGTGGAGAATATGAATCATAAATAAAATATTTCAATGTCAGCTATGTATATATTATATAAAATGAGTAAAAGCAAAAAAAGTCTTATACTTAAAATATTTTAGTAGTGCTGCTAAAAAATAACAAAGATCCATCTTAACTCTAGATTTATTAGGAGACAAAAGTAATCAAAGATCTCGAGGTGGAAACCTTTATGTAGTCAAATCTCTAGATGCATAAACCTTTGGTCAAGTTTTACACTAAAAAAATTGTATCTTGAGAAATTTGATCCCTCTAAACTTCAAGTAAATCCAAAATTAAAAAAAAATCTTCATAATAAACAAATGTACAAAATTTGAATTAAAAAAAAATAAAAACAAAAAAAATCATAACATAAATATAATTCATAAACCAATTTAATATTATAAAATCCAAATCTACAAACAATAAAAATAAAAATAAAATATATATATATCATAAAAACCAATTGAAATTTTTTTCATAGTTGTACATCTAAACTTTTCATAGAAATTATGGGAATTTATAACAAAAACAAATATAATATATTACAAAATTACTAAATCGAGGATACACTGAAATTTTGAATCCAACAATAATTTATTAATTTATAATTAAACTTTTGTTAAGGAATATTTTTTTTATAGTTAAACAATTTATAAGATCCACATTTAGAATTTAATAAATTTCAATGTGATTCATACGCTACATTAAAAAAGTGTATATATATATATATGGGAATTATGTTATTTGACATATTTACAAGTTAATTCATTTGGTATTAAAAAAAATCTATTAATATAAGTTAAGAGGCTATTTCTTTTAATATGTATATTATTAGTTTGAATTGAGTAATAAAATAATAATATAATTATTAGTAAATTTTAATATATATTAATTTATAATAAACATTAAAATAATTATTATTATTAATAAAATTTGAAATTATTATTAATAATTTTAATTTAATTAGAATAAATAAATATAAATATAATAATTTTTAATATAATAAACAAGTCTATCAGATTTGAAAAGTAACATGAAATTAATTAAATAAATAATTTCAACAAACATATATAGATATATCTGAAAGAACATTGTAAACAAAATTGTAAACAAAATAGAGAAGAGATGCAGATGGTGCACCAGAAATATATGGGCCTTATTAGTTATGAGTTTGGTTGTGATCTTGTCCGATTATCGGAAGAACAAGATTCTATTCTCTCTTTCTTTATAATCCAATTACTGCTAGATCAAGATTGTACTCATTCTTTATAATCTGATTACTACTCAATCAAGATTATACTTAGAGTCTTTATAATACAAAAACTTTAAAGACCATCTGGAATCCAAACGCCATGGGCAGAACTCGTTTACTAGACAATGGGTCATAGCTAAAAGTGTCATTCCCCAAATGGCATCGAGGAGGGAAATGGAAGACTAAATTAAAGTTCAGAAATTCTATGTGAAAAATGGTCATTACTGTTCTATGCGAAAAATGAGTTAGAAATAATGAAGAAATGGTTATGTGGTTGTAACATTACCTTCTTACTTTAGGAGTTGTTCCTAGAATTTAGGAGGTTGGTTTCAACTACCTATTTTTCAGTCATGTTTTTAATATGTAATATTCATTCATTGTATGTATTGAGTGAATGAGAGAGAGAGAGTCTCCTCCTTGTATGAGTGCAGTCTCCTGGTGATGTACACACCTATGAGCTACAAATCCTTCTGATTAATTCAAGTTTCATTATTTTTATCTTGGTATCAGAGCTTAGGGTAGAGGTAGCCTTAGCTTTTGTTTTTTCTGGGATGTATGGTTAATTGCACATCTATACATGTAGAGATAGCTGTGTGATCAGGTGGACCTGCAGTAACACCTGAAACGAGAAGGCATCAGATGACTGATCATCACTGAGCCAAAGGAAGGGTTGGAGCGAAAATTCGGAGCGGAATTTTTTTTACAGAAGGTGCAGTGATTGGCGCGGTTTTTTTCCAGAACAGTCACGCAACTGGCGCGGGTTTGGAACTGTAAATCACGCCAGAGAAAAGAGAGACCATTTTGGCACGGATCTGTGGTCGATAAACACGCCAAAATTCCTGCACATCACGAATTTTCATTTTCTGGAATTAGCGCGGGTTCTGCACTGTTTTGAGTGCCATCCCTTTCTCTCTATAAATCTGCAATCTTTGTTGCAGATCGAAGTTTGCCCGGTGGTGGCAAACTGAAGATCCTTGATCAGCTCGAAGGTAGCAGATCGGATCTGCCCAGTGGTGGCGAACGGAGGATCCTTGATCCGCTCGAAGCTAGTAGATCGGATCTGCCCGGTGGTGGCGATTTGAGGTGCCGTGATCCGCTCGAAGGTAGCATATCAGACCTGCCCGGTGGAGGCGTAGTGCAGCTCCTCGGTCTGTTTGGTGGAAGCAAATCGACTTTTCCTGGTGGTGGCATGTTGGAGCTCGTTTATTGATCTGTTCGGTGGTGACAGATCGGTTTTGCCCGGTGGTGGCATAGTGAAGTCCTTGATCTGTTTGGAGACAGCAGATCAGACTTGCCCGGTGGTGGCAGAGAGAAGTTCCTGATCTGTTCGTGGTAGCAGATCGGACTTGCCCGATGGTGGCCGATTAGAGTGTTCAGTGGTGCAAAAATGAACAACAGTCTGGAATCATACCTCCACGAGTCTGGCAAACTCGATGGAACGAATTTTTCCAACTGGAAGTTCAAAATGAAAACCTTGCTAGAGAGTGCGAACGCATGGTCGATCGTCTTGGGAAATGAATGGAACCGGAACTACAACCCAAGAACAGGACTGGGATAAGAGAGAAACAAAGGCAAAAGTAATACTGAAGATGTCTGTCAAAGACAACATTATCCCTCATATTCGAGACTGCAAGTCGGTTGCAGACATTTGGAATACGATTAAGGGTCTGTACGAGACACAGAACACAAATCGTGTTCTTGCACTCAAAGGAAAATTATATGCACTGAAGATGAATGAGAATGAATCTATTGATGGATTCACAGCCAGAATCAAGGATCTGAAAGACAAATTGGGATCCATTGGAGAAAAGGTATCAGACTCAGATCTGGTTACCCTCACATTGAACAGGATGACCGATGAATATCAAACATTCATCTCAGGGTTGTCAGCGAGGGAGAAAGCCCCATCCTTTGATGAGCTGACAGTGATTCTGCTCCAGGAGGAGGAGCAAAGACAAAATCTGAAGTCCCAGAGCAATGACCTTGCTCTGATGGCAAAGAGAAGACAGCACAGAGGAAAGCAGTGACATTACCAACACCAGCAACAGCAACCGTAGTAGCAACAGAAAGGGGCCAACTCCTTTCAAAGGAATCCATCTAGAGGTATGAACGATAACTATGTTAAGAGATGTTTTTATTGTCGAAATCCTGGTCACCAGATCAGAGAGTGTTACAAGAAGCAAGCCGATGAAAGGAGAAGCAAACAGAAGAAACATCAAGGTTGTTTTGCTGAAGAAGATGAAGATCACAGCTATGATCTTAGGCTATTTACAGTCGACTGTGCACTTTCAGCATCAAGAGGAGATGATGAAAATACATGGTATGTCGATTCAGGCACATCGTCGCACATGACTGGTAAGAAAGAATATTTTGAGTTTCTTGAAGAATCTGCATGTGGATCCAAAATTTATTTGGGTGATGACAGTGGGTATGAGATCAAAGATTGTGGAGATATTCCTGTGAAACTACCAAGTGGCGATATCAAACATCTCAAAAATGTTTTATATGTTCCAGGAATCAAAAAGAATTTGATCTCTGTCTCTATGATAACAGACCAGGACATGCAGGTAAAATTCTTCAGGAATGGATGTGTCATTTAGGATAGAAAATTGGAGACAGTTGCAACAGGAGTACGCGTGGGGAATTTTTATAGACTGGATGCAAGGAGCATACCACGACAGGCGATGTTTCCAACAACATCAACAGCTGAGAATCTCTGGCACCAGAGATTTGGACATATCAATCTACAAGATCTCATCCTGCTTAAAAATAAAGGTATGGTCGATGGACTTCCTACTTTGCATAATATCAAACTGGAATGTGATGGATGTGCACTAGGGAAGATGCGTAGAGATGAATTCCCTATGCATGTCAACAGAAAACAAAGAGACATCCTAGAGCCAGTGCATACAGATATCTGTGGACCTATGCAGACTAGGTCTTTAGGAGGTGCATACTACTTTCTATTGTTTATAGATGATTGCACTAGGTTCTCTTGGGTGTACTTTTTAAGCAAAAAGAGTCAAGCTTTCCGATATTTTAAAGAATTTAAAGTGATGATAGAGAACCAAATAGCAAAGAAGATAAAAATCCTCCGCTCAGATCAAGGGGGGGAATACAGGTTAAATGAGTTCATGAACTTCTGCAAGCAGCATGGGATTATACAACAGTTTACAGTGCCACACACTCCACAACAGAATGGAGTAGCAAAGCGCAAGAACAAGAACCTTGTGGAGTGCGCCAGAAGAATGCTTCAAGGTAAGGGCATTTCTAATGGTCTCTGGGCATAAGCCATTAATACTGATGTTTATTTAAAGAATAGGAGTCCCACCAAATGTTTAGGCTTCAAAACCCCGTTTGAAGCATTGTTTGGACTCAAACTAGTAGTTGATCACCTGAGAATATTTGGATCTAAAGCTTTTGCTCATGTATCGAAACCAGATAGGAAAAAGCTAGATCCCAAAGCCTTGAAATGCATATTTGTAGGATATGGCACAGAGTATAAAGCATACAAATTATATAATCCTGTGACTCATGAAGTGTTTGCAAGAAGAGATGTTATATTTCATGAACAGATAGAAGATGGAAAGAAAGACTCTGATGATGAAAGCCACATTCCATTCTTGATAGAACTGAAAAGTGAAGATGAAGAAGAACAGGTGCAGGAGCAGGAGCAGAAACAGGAAGAAGTAGCAGCAGATGGCATAATAAGTGATGACGCAGGCCTGGACAATACTGAAACAGAAACAGTTGAGGTGAGCCCTTTACCTAGAAGATCAGGTAGAAAGACTAAACTACCTGCAAAAATCAGAGACTATGCTTTAATGTCCAAGATTTTGAACATTGTAGAACCCTTAAATTATGAAGAAGCAAGTAGATCAGATGAATGAAGGGCCGCAATGCATGAATAAATGTAATCCATATATAGAAACCATACTTGGGACTTAGTTGAGCTGCCAGAAGGAAAAACCTCTATAGGTTGTAAGTGGTTGTATAAACCTAAGATAAATGCAAATGGTACTGTAGAAAAATTCAAAGCAAGATTGGTAGCAAAGGGTTATTCACAACAAGAAGGAATTGATTTCGATGACACCTTTGCCCCTGTAGCTAAACTTAATACAATTAGAATGCTAATCTGTTTAGCAACAAAACATAAATGGAAGCTACACCAGTTAGATGTTAAATCTGCATTTTTGAATGGGGAATTAAAAGAAGAAATATATTTAGTACAGCCTCCTGGATTTGTGAAAAAGGGGCAAGAGCATTTAGTGTGTAAACTGCATAAGGCACTCTATGGATTGAAACAAGCACCCAGGTCATGGTATGACAAAATTGATTCATTTTTTGTTCAGCATAGTTTCCATAAGAGCCTCAACGATCCAAATATTTACACCAAGATAAATAAACAGAGGCAAATCATTTTGATTTCTTTGTATGTAGATGACATGATAATAACAAGGAATGCAAATAGTTTAATAAAATAAATCAAGCAACAAATGTCACAGGAATTTGAAATGAAAGACTTTGGTGATCTTCATTATTGCCTAGGACTGGAAGTATGGAAAGATTCTGGTCAAACTTTTCTAACTCAAGGAAAGTATGCCAGAAAGCTGTTGGAAAGATTCAGAATGGAACAATGTAAAACAGCAGCAATACCGTTGCAACAGAACCTCAAGTTAAGCAGTGACGATGGCACAAAACTGGTGGACGCCACTTTATATAGACAACTAGTGGGAAGTCTGATATATCTTACGACAATTAGGCCAGATTTGGCATACTCTGTTAGTGTACTGAGCCAGTTTATGTCTAGACCACTTGACAGTCACTGGAATGCAGCGAAATGTGTGTTGAGGTACCTTAGTGGTACTTGTAATTATGGTATTTTATACACTGACAATTATGATGTTACTTTAGCAGGTTATTCTGATTCTGATTGGGTAGGTAACCTGGACGATCGTAGATCCATCACAGGTTATGCATTTAGCATCGGATCCGGGGTTATTTCATGGTGCAGCAAAAAGAAAAGCATTGTAGCATTATCGTCATGTGAAGCAGAGTACCAGGCGTTGTGTGCAGCTACATGCGAAGCCATTTGGTTGAGGAGATTGCTTATTGATGCAGGTGACGGACAAAAAGCAGCAACCAGCATCAAAACAGACAATCAAAGCACAATAAAGCTTGCATACAATCCAGTTTTCCATAAGAATACTAAACATATTGATACTCAGTTTCACTTTGTACGGAAAAGATACAGTCTAAGGAAAATTGTGTGGATTATTGTAATACCTGTGATAATTTAGCTAACATCTTTACTAAGCCTCTAGGGAGAATAAAGTTTGAGTTAATTAGAGGGTTGTTAGGTGTGCACAATAACCCTTTCTTCATTAAGGGGGGGAGTTAGAAATAATGAAGAAATGGTTATGTGGTTGTAACGTTACCTTCTTAATTTAGGAGTTGTTCCTAGCTAGAATTTAGGAGGTTGGTTTCAACTACCTATTTTTCAGTCATGTATTTAATATGTAATATTCATTCATTGTATGTATTGAGTGAACGAGAGAGAGAGAGTCTCCTCCTTGTATGAGTGCAGTCTCTAGGTGATGTAGACACCTGTGAGCTGCAACTCCTTCTGATTAATTCAAGTTTCATTATTTTTATCTAAATGGTCATTATTATGGCTTAGTTTTTTTTATTGTATGATAATTTCCATTTTATTAGTCCCTGCCTGGGACTATTAGCAATCGATCAATCGCTGACCATCAATTAATTGTTCTTTTGACCAAAAAAATTTTACGCTTTCCCAAATTTTATCCAAAGTTTTTGATGGCAATTTAGCGTCTTAGACAATTTATCCAAAGTTTTGTTTTTGACCTCTTATTAGAAACTTCGCGCATATTTAGGGAAAAATACACCTGCAACGCTTTTCTTATCCAAATTTTGAAAGGAACTAAAATATTTTGAAAATAATATAGTAACTTTATGTATCTGCGTTTATGCTATTTTTCGGCGGACAGGTTTTTAATCCAAAGTTTCGTAAATAAGTTTTTAAACAAAGTTGCATAGACTACCTCCCTCATTTATAGCTACCCCACATTGTTTACACCCGCCACCATCCAAGCTGCCCAAACCACCATAGTTTACACCTGCCAAACGACCATCGTTAACGTTTTGTGGGTATAATCGGTGATATCACTAATCATGTTGTTTCTGTTCATGTCTCAGAAGTTACTAATTCTTTGAATAAGGTTGGAATGTCTTTGAATACATCAGCAAATGATATTTTAATCAACCCTTCCTCTGGTCAGAAAGTTCCAACCGAGCAAACAGCAGAATCTGAAGTTGATGGTAAGAAATCAGTTGTAGAATTAGATTCAGATAAATCCAGTAATCTAGCTGACTTGTCTACTTCAGATAATTATGTCGGAAGTAATATCTATACATCCAGGGTAGTGGACAGTGGAGCAATAAAGGATGTAGAGAATCATGGGCATAGAATTTTTGGAAATCCTGTATTTGCAGAAGACATAGCTGGTCAAACACGTTCCTTGGAAATGGGATGGAATGTTTCGACCCAAAGTGCAAATGAAGTGATGCCTGATGCATCCGAAAAACTAAGTGGGAATAATAATGTAGCTGAAACAGTAAATCATGCTAACTCCGCTCCCATTCTTCTCTCGGGATCAATGTCATATTCAGGATCAGTTTCATGCCCGGGGAGTGTCTCCCTCCGTTCCGATAGCAGCGCAACCAGCACTCTCTCATTTGCTTTCCCCAATTAATATTTCTTTAAATTTGAATGTTAGTGATAAATCTGGAACATATTCATATGCGTATGTTTCTTGTTCATGACTTGTTGACATGTTTTAACAAATTATCAAATGAATGGAATAGTAGCCCAGTAAAAATGACTCAAGCAGATTCCAGATACTATAAGAAGAAGCAATGGTGGCGATGTTGTTGCTTCTGTGGGTGACCCTCGCTATTTTGTTGTTCAAGGTTTGCATATTATGTGTATTTAAAACAACATTTACTCTGGGAACTGAATAATTTTCTGCTACTGGTAAATCGAAATCTACCCTAGATTCACAGCAGAGATTTTTATTGCTGTTGTGATTTACTTGTCTGCAGTTTATGCAGCCTTGAATAGGTTGATAAAGAAGTGGTGTGGCATGCATTCTCTCTGAAACCTCCAAAAGTCTTATACATCCAATCTAGGTGACATTCTTTTCCATTCTTCATTACTACTAGAGTCTTAGGCTTCATTCATGATTAACACAAAGAATGAGCGTGTTGTGTTGATTCATCTCAGATTTTCATCTTTAAGTGAAGTGCTTAATTCTATTTTTGACTTATCATTAGAGAGGCCAGATTCTGATTGTAGTTTGGCAGTTGCGTTGAAGAATTTGGACGACAGAATCAAGATATCTACGGAGAAGATTCGGAACAAAGCAATGGTGGTATGCAAAGCTAAAAATGTATGGTTTACTCCCTATATATATATATATATTAGAAAGAATTTAAAAAGTTGGCATGAACGATTCCAGGGTTAGTTCAAACCTAAACTAATGTAGTTTTAATGTTGAGTTGAATAGTAGTATTGGAAGTCCTTTCCTGTAATTGTCTCAAGCTCACGAACATTCCTCATGTCACTCACGAAAATTGCTCACGTCCGGAAGTCAGGTAGTGACTTGTCTGTGATTTCCATGATGCAACATGCATGGTATATAGAGATGGGTATATGCAAGAATTAAAGAGCTTACTGTGTTCTTTCTTGCAAGCATGAATGAGCTTGGTACTTTCTGTCTGTGATTTCTGTGATGCAACATGTAGGGTATATAGAGATGGGTATATGCGGGAATTAAGAAGCTTACTGTGTTCTTGCTTGCAAGCATGAATGAGCTTGGTAACTACCGCAAAATTCCCCAACCTAATAGCAAGAATTAGGGCCAATTCAAGTTGCATTTTGACACAACAATCAATCTAGGTGATTTTGTTGGTAACAAGTTCCAATTATCCTAATGGACGAGTTCCAATTATCTAAATCAAATCTTAGGTAGGCTACTCGTTTTTGGCTCAGATTTTCTTTTGACCTTGAATGATCTTAGTTCTCTATGTGAGCACAGGTGGGGGTTTCATTTTTTGAAGAAGTCAGGGGTTGCTTCTCTGTATGATTGATGTCCATCATCACACTTGAAAATGATCATATGGCGAGTGAGTGTTAGTTTTCCTTGGGACATAATGGTCCTTGAAGAAGGGAAAAAACCAATTCTTGTGAAGGAGTTTAGTACTTCAGCAGGAAACAATTTAATTTAACCTGAAGATAGAGAAAGAAAGGCTCTTCGAGGAATGTATAGTCTTTTACAAAATGACTAGCAGAAAAGGGTCAGTCTCGACCGACTGACTAACAAAGGTGTGACGAAGTCAAGACTAGTGTTTCAGGTTTGAGACGAAAGGAATTACCTCTTTGTAGGGCCAACCCTTCTGAAGGATAGGCATAAATACAATTGATAAGCTGCCTTTTTCCCACCTCACTTCCCACTCACTCCACTGTGCTTCCCACTCACTCCACTGTGTGCAATGGCATCCTTTTCCGTTCTTGAGTTTCAGAAAATTGAAATTCAGCGATATGGTACAATAAGTGTTATTTCCACTACGTATTGCCGAGGGTGGGGGATTCGATGTGAAGAACACTCAGACCTACTTTCCCTTTCATTTCGTGCATGCTATCTATTTTCCTGATTGTTAGGAAGACAAAGCATATATCATCTCTTGTGCATAGTGCACGTTGTCCATTGAGTTGTTGCAAATAGGGAAAAGCGGTAAGGCCATGGGCCCACAAGGAAGGTGATTTGTATTTAATTTAATTGTCAATTTATTTCGCGTGTGACAATTTCTGCATGTATTCCAGGTGTTTAGACAGTTTTAGTTTAGGTGTTCTTGGAGTTTAACCGATCGTTGACAATCAAATGCTATCTATTTTCCTGATAATTAGGAAGACAGAGCATATAGCACCTCTTGTGCATAGTGCACGTTGTCCATTGAGTTGTTGCAATTAGGGAAAAGTGGTAAGGCCGTGGGCCCACAAGGAAGGTGATTTGTATTTAATTTAATTGTCAATTTATTTCGTGTGTGACAATTTATGTATTTATTCCAGGTGTTTACACAGTTTTAGTTTAGGTGTTCTTGGAGTTTAACCGAAAATTTTTTATGCTTTCCCAAATTTTATCCAAAGTTTTCGATGGCAATTTAGCGTCCTAGACAATTTATCCAAAGTTTTGTTTTTGACCTCTTATTCGAAACTTCTCGCGTATCGAGGGAAAATACACCTGCAACGCTTTTCTTATCCAAAATTTGAAAGGAACTAAGATATTTCGAAAATAATATCCTAACTTTATGTATCAAACACTTCAAGTAATGCTAATTTCAGCCATGAGACAACCTCAAGCGGTAGGTGATAGCATAGCATAATTATTACCCAAGAATCTGGATATTTCTGCTACAGTTCGGCCAGAGTTTGAACTCTTTGCCTTGAACTTCCACCATTTAGGCTCGCCTATCTTCTTGCAGGCTTGATGAGGAACCTGACTGACCTGACAAGGTTCGTTAGCTCCCCATAGTGCTGATTCATCCCTATGACCCTTTGATCTACGCATGCTAGAAACACCTGCACTTGACACCAGCTATAGGGGGCACGTGGGCTTCATGCAAGGCCCACATGCTTACCAACAAGTTTTCCCTTGATTGATGCCACATGTTTATGTAGTACATGTTTATGTACTGTTGTAGGTTCAGGTGGATTGCCAATGTATTTGTCTTTGTCTTTGGTTATGTGCATATTAGTGTATAAAGTTATTTCTATCTCTATCTTTATAATTAAAAATTAATTTTCATTATCCAATTCCATCTGATGAGTAAAATCTGCCTGGCAATTAAAAGCTATTGATCCCCGGGTAATTTGTTCCATTAAATATACATAAATCTTTGTTCTGCCAAATAAAGGTGTTTCGACGTAAATAGAAAATAGAACAAGTTGTTCTATAATGTCAAAACACTATCAGGTAAACCCTGTTTCTTTCATTTCAAATTGGCTTTGATTGGAAAGCATTTAATTGTATGAATTTATAAATTGGTTCATCATAGTTGGTTCCCTAAGATTCTGTATAAATAATCCTTTCACGGGTGTGACTGAATGAGAAATATGTATGTATTTATACCAACTTTTCTACTTTTCCATGTGAGTTATTCCTCGCCTTTATCTTGTTTTGACCACTCAGCTCTTAACTTTACCATGAAAATTTTGTACAAAGAATAGCCTTTATTTTGTTTTGACCACTCAGCTCTTAACTTTACCATGAAAATTTTGTACAAAGAATAGCCAACGATGAGTCAAGTTAATTGAATTAAATGCATAGCCTCCAACGCGCCGCTCATTAACAAGGAAATCACTAAACTACTGCCAACGAATAATCGACAAACGTGGATTTCACGTTAAAAATTTCCATCCTTTTCAATATTCACAAGTAGATAACTCTATCCAAACTACTCTGGCAGTTGGCCATCCTTTTCAATATTCACAAGTAGATAACTTTATCCAAACTGGCAATCGGCAAACGTTGATTTCACGTTAAAAATTTCCACCCCTTTCAATTTTCATAAGTAGATAACTCTATCCAAACTACTCGGGTGATTTTAGGTTCTCGAATATTTGGGATAATTTTTATTTTATTTTTATGATAATTATAAATTATAAAATGTCTGTTGCTTGCTTGTAGATTAATTGGTAATAGTTATGAAAATGAAATCTTAAAATTAGTTTGAGTTAAAATTTTGTACTATTTCTAAATTAAGCACCATAAAAATGTAGTACTATCAAACATAAAAAAAAAGTTATAAAATATTTTATATTATTAAATTTTCTAGTATGATGTCTTTTTTGACAATAGTTTGCTTAGTGAAATACGAGTTTAAAAATTTCCACCCTTTCAATTTTCACAAGTAGATAACTCTATCCAAACTACTCGGTGATTTTAGGTTCTGGAATATTTGGGATAATTTTTAATTTATTTTTATGACAATTATAAATTATAAAATGTCTATTGCTTGTAGATTAACTGGTAATAGTTATGAAAATGAAATCTTAAAATTAGTTTGAGTTAAAATTTTGTACTATTTCTAAATTAAACACCATAAAAATGTAGTACTATCAATCATAAAAAACAAATTATAAAATATTTTATATTGTTAAATTTTCTAGTATGATGTCTTTTTTGACAACAGTTTGCTTTGTGAAATACGAATTTAAAAATTTCCACCCCTTTCAATTTTCACAAGTAGATAACTCTATCCAAACTACTCGGGTGATTTTAGGTTCTGGAATATTTGGGATAATTTTTATTTTATTTTTATGATAATTATAAATTATAAAATGTCTGTTGCTTGTAGATTAATTGGTAATAGTTATGAAAATGAAATCTTAAAATTAGTTTGAGTTAAAATTTTGTACTATTTCTAAATTAAACACCATAAAAATGTAGTACTATCAAACATAAAAAAAAAAGTTATAAAATATTTTATATTATTAAATTTTCTAGTATGATGTCTTTTTTTACAATAGTTTGCTTAGTGAAATACGAGTGTAAAGTTAAAAAGAAATGTAAAAGAAGACAACTTTTTTAACTGTAAGATGGACTCAAAGGAAAGATAAATAGAGTGCGAGACCGACAAGTTTCCATGGAGATATTTCATGATGATCATAGAGCTTACGGAGGAACAGAGAAATAAAATGTAACTGCGTTTAGTTTTAACAAAAGTCATATAAATAAAATGTAACTGTGTTTAGTTTTTTTCTTGTTGAAAAAAATTTCATCTAATGAGTAAAATATGCCTGGCAATTAAAAGCAATTGATCCCCAGGTAATCTGTTCCATTAAATATACATAAATCTTTGTTTTGTTGAAAAGAGATGTTTCGACGTAAATAGAGTACAGAAGAAGCTGCTCTGTAATGTCAAAATTTGAATGCTTTTAATTTCAAAATCCCCCATTATTCATCCTCCAATTCCGATGAAATTGGCGGACGAATAGGAACTTTGGATACCTACTTCCCTCCAATATCTACAAATTTTTGCTCCCACAAATACTCAGATTCCACGTTGGATAGAGCGGTAAGAGACGACACTGGCAGTGTCACCGGCGCCACGTATTGCTAGCTGTTTGTTGTGGCAGACCCCGGCAGGGACTACTGCCACGGCAGTGGCTCCCTTGTTTTATAATAACATTTGACGGTATTGCTTTCTTTTTTTTTTCTATATAATAGCTGCTTCTTTATTTTGCAATTGTAATAGCATATGACCGTATGTTTTTAATGTATATTCTTTATTTCGTAATTTTAATGGTGTTTTTATTTGACACGCTGAATTTGAGTGCACCATAAATTATCTTAATTATCTTATGCGATGTAGCTAAAGAAATATCTCATCAGAATCTTAATGGCATAGGCATAAAAAAATAAAAAATAAAAATATTGAATTTGAGTTAGAAGTGATTAAACCAACTTATTTGAAGAGGGAATTAAACCAATCTAGATCCATCTTAACCTAAGTTTATCAAGTGCTAAGAGGGATAAAATCTCTTTGCATTTGTAGAAATTTTCATCTCAAAAGATTTAATCTCATTAAGAACTTAATAGATCCATAATTAAAATAAATATAAAACTAATTTGTAATCACTAAATGAAACACAACAAAAACCTAAAATCTTACAATAATTCTAAATAAAATAATAGTACCCAAATCAAAAAATTAAAAACATGATATCCTATCTATCCAAATATTTTTCTTTCCTCAAACGAAAATTTACACTTTGCAAAATGGTGGTTTGAGGATTAATTTACACTTTGCAAAATGATGGTTTTCGGATTTTATTAGCATTTTATTTTAAAAATTAATAACATAAAAATGTATTACTCTATATGGGCTCATGAGAATGAGCCTTTAATCCGGCGAGCCTTATTTCCACCCCTATATATCCATTAAAAGACTCTAAGGATAGTCTTGGGAGACGAGTTCTAACATCGGCTTTGGCTCTCAACCTGTGTGCATCATTTCTCCTGCTACCAGATTCCGATTAATAAAAGAATGTGTTGGTATGCATTCGCATTCATCAACCATGGCTTATGTCGATGCCACATGATCCACCATGCACATGATTATGTCGATGCCACATGATCCACCATGTGCATGATAGATCCCAAAAATTGTGTTCACAGCATGCCATGTGTTTGGAGGTTATGTCATGGAGCATACATTAGGTTGTGTGCAGGCGAATAAAATTCAAATTTGAAATCGCTCTGAAAAACCAACCACGCCTTCATTTTCATCAAAAACCCAAACCTACATGTGATGTTGAAATATTACTTTTAACTGCAGTGCCAGTCCTTTGCCGGAATCCGCCATTAAACAGTGACCGCAAATAAATTTTTTTCTCAGAAAACCATCATGGGATTCCCTGCACCGCTTTTATGAAATGGTGGTAATTCTCGGGGTGGCAGCAAACACATCTGATTAATGTGGGCCAGATCAATGGTTATGGTAGTGGCAGCATGTTTTTTGTTATCGGGAGGACCTCCGGTAATTGTGATAATCGTTGGATGGACGTGGAGCAAAATCTACGGTTAAAAAAATAAAAAATATCGCCATGTAAAGTAATTAATGTAAATTTATTACGGTTGTTGAATGTAGGTGGAGATTTTATTTTTATTGTTTTTAGTTCACGCGAGTCAGTTTCTACGATACAAGTAAAAATGTTATGTTATGTTTTTTTTTAGATGAAATGTAATGCACAACAGTGCAAAGTAAGAAGTGAAAAAAATTACACACAACAGTGTTAATTTTTATAGTGAGAGACAGAGTGCAGTTTTTGAACTACCTCTGAAGTAGTCTTGTTGTAATCCCTCTATTAGAGGAAGACTTTTGTAATAGTTAGTCTTGTTAATGAATACAAGTTCTTTTTTTTGTGTGTGAAACTCTGTCTTCCCAGAACATTTTTAATTTTTCTGTGTTAAGAAACAGAGCATTATTCTCTATTTATTTCTTCTAGAATTATCAGAAATTCCCAAGATAGTATCAGAGCGTTTCCAGGCTCTTTGAAGGTGTCAAAGAAGCTGAAGGAAGGATTTCTTGTTGCAGCAGCTTCTCCAGCAGAGTGAAGACTCATTCAAGAAAGAATCCAAGGTATTTCTCAAGTTAGTTTTTGTGTTACTGTTGAGGACAGTCAGTTATTTTAAATACGCAGTCAAGTATTTTGAAGCATAGTTAAGAGTGCAAGAATCGTTGGAGCCAACACTAGCATGGGTATCTGTAATACTCAGCTCCCACAATTTAATGGGAAAAACTATGACTATTGGGCAATAACTATGAGAGCTTTTCTTGCTTCCCAAGACTCATGGGAATTTGTTGAGGATGGTTTTGAAGAACTAGCAGATGAAGATGAGTTTAATTATTTAACTCAGGATTAGAAAGAACTATTGAAGAGCTATAAGAAGGAGGATTCTAAATCCCTCTACTTTTTGTATCAAGCAGTGCATGGGAGTGTGTTTCCAAGGATAACAATAGCCAAGAGATCCAAAGAAGCATGGCAAACTCTCAAGATAGCCTATCAAGGCATGGAGAAAGTGAAGACAACAAAACTACAGTTGTTGAGGAGAGATTTTGAGACTCTCTGCATGAAGGAGTCAGATAATATTGACTCATTCTTCACACATGTGATTGAAATGGTCACACAGATAAGGTCTCATGGAGAGATTCTTGAAGAAAGGAGGATTGTGGAGAAATTATTGAGGAGCCTACCCTAAAGGTTCGATGTCATTGTCACCACCATAGAAGAGACAAAGGATCTCACAAACTTCTCGGTTGATGAACTACATGCATCACTGATGACACATGAGCAGAGATTGAGTAGAAATGAAAACTCATCTCTAGAGCATGCCTTTAAGACCCAGATGTTCTTTTGAAGAGGAAGAGGTCAAGGCAGAGGAAACAAGAGAAGAAGAGGCAGAAGCCAAAACAGAGGTGGAAGAAACAGTCCAGCAAATTCTCAAGGAAGAGGCAACAATCCAAATCAGAACCAAGGTCAAGGCAGAAGCCAACAAAGTGGACAACATCATGCTCAAGGACAAAGGTATGATAAATCCAATTTCCAATGTCACTATTGTAAAAAATATGGCCATTATGCAAAGAATGTAGGAAGCAGCATGATATGAGTAATAGAACTAGTGCAAATTTCACTAGAGAAAGTATCAGCCAAGATAGTTTGTTTTTAGCCTATAATATGGCTGAAGCAAAGAGTGAAGATGTATGGTTTCTAGACTCTGGTTGCAGTAACCATATGACTGGAAACATAGCCATGTTTTCTATGTTACATCAGAGTGTGAAGTCACAAATCACACTAGGGACTAATAGTAAAGTTTATGTTATGGGAAAAGGAGAAGTAAATGTCTTAACAAGGAAAGGTGAAAAGAAAACCATAGCAAATGTTTATTATGTTCCTAGAATGAAATGTAACCTCATAAGTATTGGACAACTTATTCAAAAGGGGTACAATGTTTTCTTTGTGGATGACGTATGCGCCATCATGGATAAACCACCCAGCAAACAATGTATTGCTGACATGAAGATGACAAGGAACAGGATGTTCCCTCTCAGAATGAAAGCAAATTTAAAAAATGGAGAAGAAATATCAGTAATAACAAAAGAGGCTTTCCAAAGCGAACCAAAAGATGAAAATTGGTTGTGGCACTTGAGATTTGGACATCTAAACTTTGGAGGTCTTAACTTATTGACTAGAAAAGGAATGGTAAGAGGATTACCATTGATAGAGAAACCAAACAGCCTTTGTGAAGGTTGTATCTTGGGGAAACAACAAAGAGAAAAATTTTCGTCTGGGAAAAGCATAAGGGCAAAAGCACCCTTAGAGACTGTCCACTCAGATTTATGTCAACCGATGCAAACTCCATCACTTGCAAGCACTCACTATATGCTAACATTTATTGATGATTTTACTAGAAAAACTTCGGTTTATTTCCTGAAGAACAAAAGTGAAGTGTTTGAAAGATTTTGCAATTTCAAAGCACTTGTAGAAAACCAAAGTGGACTGCATATCAAATTTCTAAGAACTGATAGAGGAGGTGAGTATATCTCCAAAAAATTTCTACGTTTTTGTAGAGAAAATGGAATTCATAAGCAGTTTACCACTAGGTACACTCTACAGCAAAATGGAGTTGCCGAAAGGAAGAATAGGACAATCATGGATATGGCAAGGAGTATGTTAAAGGCAAAGCATTTGCCAAATGATTATTTGGTTGAATTTGTACACTGTGCAGTGTACAATTTGAATAGATGCCCTACAAAAGCAGTCATGAATAGAGTGTCGGAAGAAGCATGGAGTGGGACAAAGCAAGGAGTCACCCACATGAAAGTTTTTGGATGTGTGGCTTCTGCACACATTCCAGATCAACTAAGGAAGAAGTTGGACAACAAAGGGGAGAAATGTATTTTCATTGGATATAGTGAGGAATCCAAAGCTTATCGGTTGTATAACCCATCCACCAAGAAGCTTATTGTGAGTAGAGATGTTCAGTTTATTGAGGAGGAAGCTTGGGATGGAAGCATAGAGAAAACAGTGAATGTTAAAAACTCTTTGTCTCATGATGAAGATGATGAGGAGATGGCTTAAATACATCCCCAAACAGCAGCACCAACACAAGGGTAGCAAGAGACACCCTTGAGGAGAAATGAAAGTGCTTCTCCAAGCACAACACAAGGAGGAAATTCAAATGCCTCTTCAAGCACTTGGACACCAAATGAGAGGCGTAAAAAGTTCAGAAATTTAAGTGACATTTATGAACAAGAGGCAACAAATGAAGGTATGAACTCTTTGTTTTCTTTATATTGTCATGTTGATGACCCTGTTCGTTTCGAAGAAGCAATTAAGAATAGGAAATGGATAGAAGCTATGGATGAGGAGATCAATGCCATAGAAAGAAACAAGACATGTGATTTAGTTGAACTACCAAAAGAAAAATAAGTCATTAGAGTTAAATGGGTCTACAAAACCAAGAGTAATGCTGAAGGAAAAATAGAAAGACATAAGGCAAGACTTGTTGTTAAAGGATATAAGTAGCAGCATGGGAGAGACTATGAGGAAACGTTTGCAACAGTTACTAGAATGGAAATTGTGAGAGCAGTGTTGTCCATAGCAGCACAAAACAAGTGGAAAGTTTACCAAGTGGAGGTGAAGTCAACATTCCTAAATGGAGTGTTAATGGAAGAGGTTTACATTGAACAACCTCTAGGCTATGAAAAGAAAGGCCAAGAGCACAAAGTGTCCAGATTGAAGAAAGCTCTTTATGGGCTGAAGAAAACACCAAGAGCGTGATATAGTAGGATAAATTTCTATCTACTGGAAAATGGATTTGAAAAGTGTGAGGGAGAACCCACCCTCTACATCAAAGAAAAGGATGGTAAAATACTAGTTGTTGTGTTATATGTTGATGATGTTATTTTCACAGGTAATGATGATTACCTTATTGAAAATTTCAAAACAGTCATGAAAGAATAATTTGAAATGACTAACATGGGTTTGCTAAGATAATTCTTAGGAATAGAAGTAGAACAAAATGGAGATGGGATTTTTATCTCACAAGTGAAATATGTTAATGAAGTGTTGGAAAGATTTAATATGTAGGAGAGCAAAGCAGCAATCACTCCCACAGTGATGGGATTAAAACTCAGCAAAGAGGACAACATCAAGGATTTTGATCCTAGTTTGTGCAAGAGCATAGTTGGCAGCCTCATGTATTTGACTGCAACTAGGCCGGATATAATGCATGTTGTTAGTTTGATTTCCAGATTCATGGAGAGGCCAAAAGAAGCACATTGGCAGGCAACAAAAAGGATTCTGAGGTATGTTAAAGGTACTAAAAGGTTTGGCAGTTTATATACTACTTCAGAATGTTAAGATTTAATTGGATACACTGATAGTGATTGGGCTGGAAGTGTAGATGATCGGAAAAGCACATCCAGTTATGTTTTTCACATGGGTTTAGGATCCATTTCATGGGATTCTAAAAAACACCCTATTGTAGTATTGTCTACAGCAGAGGCAGAATATGTGGCAGCTACAGCAGCAGCATGTCAAGCAATTTGGATGAGAAGGATGTTGAGAAGTTTATGCCAAGAGCAAGCAAAAGGAACTGTGATTTTTTGTGCCAATAGCTCAGCTATTGCATTATCCAAGAATTTTGTGTTTCATAAGAGAATGAAACATATTAACACAAAGTTTCATTACATCAGGGAATTGGTAAACAATGGAGAAATTATTTTAGAACACTGCAGAACTCAGTAGCAGGTTGCAAAGATTTTGACCAAACCATTGGGGCAGAAGAGTTTTGAGTTTTTGAGGAAATTTCTGGCTATGACTGATAACACAGCAGTTGAAATAAAAGGGGAGTGTTGAAATATTACTTTCAACTGCAGCGCCAGTCCTTTGCTGGAATGCGCCATTAAACAACGACCGCAAATAGTTTTTTTTTCGGAAAACCGTCATGGGATTCCCCACACCGCTTTTACGGAATGGTGGTAATTCTCGGGGGGGAAGTGAACACTCTCATCGGCCGACATGTACCCTGAGTAGTTCGCCAATACAACCCTTACCCCGGCATGTAAAGTTCGGTAAAAGAGGTTGTACTATATTGCTGACAACCATCCGATTAATGTGGGCTAGATCGATGGTTATGGTAGCGGAGGCATGTTTTTTGCTGTCGGGAGGACCTCTAATAATTATGATAACCATTGGAGGACCTCCGGTTATTGCGATAACCATTGGATAGACGTGGAGCAAAATCTATGGTTAAAAAAATAAAAATAAATAAATGAATAAAATATCGCCATGTGAAGTAATTAATGTAAATTTATTACGGTTGTTGAATGTAGGTGGAGATTTTATTTTTAATGTTTTTAATTCATGGGAGTCAGTTTCTCATTGTTGGACTAGTGGGTTTATGGATTAGGCGACTATTTGGTTTGGGACAGTCATATAAACAAATTGAACCTAGAACCTATTCTTCGAACCTCTACATTACATTGATGCAACCTCTCTCTCGACCTCTACAAAGAACCTACGGAAGGCCCTCTTACCTCTTACCCTTACCTCTTTCTATCATAGCCTTACTCCCATAGCTCATGTAATGTAATGCACAACAGTGAAAAGTAAGAAGTGAAAAAAATTACACACAGCAGTGCTATTTTTTATAGTGAGAGTCAGAGTGAAGTTTTTGAACTGCCTCTAAAGCCGTGTTATTGTAATCCCTCTGTTAGAGGAATACTTTTGTAACAGTTAGTCTTGTTAATGAATACAAGTTTTCCCGCTATTAGAGGAATACTTTTGTGACAGTTAGTCTTGTTAATAAATACAAGTTTTTTTTTGTGTGTGAAACTTTGTCTTCCTGAAACATTTTTAGTTTTTATGTGTTAAGAAACAGAGCATTATTCTCTGTTTATTTGTTCTAGAATTATCAGAAATTCCCAACATGCAAACCATGCCCATTATCATTGATAGAAGAACTCTAAAATTTGTATGGAGAGTGTGGCGTCAGTGTAAAGATTTGGGTGGGGCAAAGCGGCGCTGTTGGTGGCAGGTTGGTTCTTGGCCGCTACGCAGAGGCCACCACTGCTGGTCCTATAGAGAAAGAGGCACCAATCCTCCAAGAAATTCTGAAGTGCCATGCCCGTCAAGAGCACCTCCATCTGTTTCCACGTGATCTTGTGTTTGACAGTGTGGTAGAGCAGAACATTGTGGGCAAGAGGCATCAGCTTGGTTGTCTTGTCCATCCATGAAAAAGAGGAATCACTGGGGACGAAGAGTGTGCCTCTGTCGTTCCACCATGAGTGAACTTCTTCAATCCTATGGAGACCTGTCAAATAATCTTCAAACCCATAGTGGTCTTCAGCTTATCTTTAAGTTTAAAACCATTTTCACAAACAAATTCCTCTTTAGGTTTAAAACCATTTTCATCGACAAATTCCTCCCAGGGCACTGTCAAATTTGTTATAAAAAATAGGGCGGGATGAGTGCACTTATCTGCACTAATTGCAACGTGCTTCCAAACACAACATGTCCACAAATCATATAGTCCTCTCATATTTGAATATGCATAATAACACTAATGATACTTTCGGAGAAGGCGAGGCGAACGATATGAATTCAAGAACAGTGGCTACAAACACTCTTCGGGATCTATCATTTGGGTATGCCTGAATATTATCTGTACTTTGAAATTCATCTTTGGGATCTATCATTTGGTATGCCTTAATATTATCTCTGCTTTGAAATTCATCTTAGGGATCTATCACATTGACATTATAATGGTAGATGTTAAATGTGGTTTATTAGTTTGTCTCAAAGATGAATCACATTTTATAAATGTGGTTCATCAATTTGTCTCAAAGATGAATGACACTTTATGGTTCGATAATTGTTTATGTTTCGAACAATAAATGCGATTTTTTTATTTGTCTCAAATATGAATCACATTTTATGGTTGGTAATTGTCTATTTTTCAAATCGTAAATGTGAACTTTATGGTTGGACAATTGTCTATTGTTCGTCACAAAGATGAATCACATTTTATAGTTTGTTAATTGTATATGTTTAGAACCATATGTTCATCCATTTGTCCAGAAGATGAATTGATGAATTATAGTTAAAAACTCAGACCATTATAATCTCAAGGTGATGGATTCAAAAAATGAATTCAAAATCAATTTTAATCACATAAATTATCTTTACTCGTCACTGTATATTTAGTACTCCATTAATGAATAATTGTATATTGAGTCCTCCATTAATGAATATGCTTTTTCTGATTTGCTGCTCATTATTTTTTGTAATTCTAATTCTGAAATCTGATGTGTGTTTGCATGTGGTATGATGAATAACTATATATTGAGTTCTCCATTAATGAATATGCTTTTTGTGAGTTTTTGTTGATTATGTTTTGTAATTCTATTTCTGAACTCTGATCTATGTTGGCATGTGGTATGATGGGCAGATTGTTGAAATGCAATTTCTCCTGCTGCATTATTTCATTTCACAAAAGTGCTTGTCCTCCATCGCACCGCTTTTATGGAACAGTTGTATTTCTCGGAGGGGCAACGATTACACCCAGTAGCTGACATGTGGCTGGCAGTTTTGCAAAAGTGGTTTTTCATCGGAGCATAAAGTTCTACAGAAATGGGCCGCGCCATATGGTTGACAACCATCGAATTAGATCAACAGTTGTGTACAGGCCTGCAGCAAATGAAATTGATGTGGAGTAAAAGTTTTGTTTGACCGCCAGCATTTAAGTAAAACATTTAATGAAGTTTAATGTGATTTGTAGTTTGTTGGTAAGAGTTTTAATTATAATGTTCTTTTATTTTACGGGAGCTATGGCACAAGTAAAATAATGTATTGTTATGTTTTTAGTTTTTAGTTGTTAGTTACATATGTAATGAAAAGGGAAGCGCGCATATGAAAAAAATTACACAGTAGTGAAATTTTTTTTGTAATGCACAACAATGCAGAGAAAGTTTTTTCTTGTAATTAAATATGCAGCAGCATAAATATATGTAATTTTACACACAACAGTGTAATATTTTGCAAGCAGAAACAGAGTATTTTCAGGAAAAGACTAAGTAATTTTTATTTTTTTTGGAACTGCATTTGAAGTAGTCTATGGTTGTATTCACTCTGAGAGAGGAAGAAATTTGTAACAGCAGTTGTTCTGGTTAATGAATACAAAGCTTTATTTTGCATGTGAAAATATTTTTTCTCCAGCAAACAATTTTTTCTTCCCTGTGCAAAAACAGAGCATTGTTCTCTGTTCATTTTTGTTTGGAATCATCAGAAATTCCCATCATGGTATCAGAGCGTGAAGTCATAAGTTACACTTGGGACTGATAGTAAAATTTTTGTTATGGGAAAAAGAAAAGTAAAAGTCTTAACAAGGAAATGTGAAAAGAAAACCATAGCAGGTGTCTATTATGTTCCTAAAATGAAGTCTAACCTATTAAGTATTGGACAACTTGTTCAAAAGGGGACAATGTTTTCTTTGAGAATGATGTATGCACCATCATGGATAGAGAACCCAGCAAACGATGTATTGCTGAAGTAAAGATGACAAGGAATAGGATGTTCCCTCTCAGAATGAAGGCAGATTTGAAAGATGGAGTAAAAATAGCAGCAATTACACAAGAGGCTTTCCAAAGAAAACCAAAACATGAAAATTGGTTGTGGCACTTGAGATTTGGACATCTAAATTTGGAGGTCTTAACTTGTTGAGTAGAAAAGGAATGGTAAGAGGATTACCATTGATAGAGAAACTAGACAGCCTTTGTGAAGGTTGTATCTTGGGGAAACAACATAGAGAAAGTTTTCCATCAGGGAAAAGCATAAGGGCAAATGCACCCTTAGAGATTTTCCACTCAGAATTATGTGGACCAATGCAAACTCCATCATTTGCAGGCAACAA